>LZPO01017413.1:108402-126274 GCA_001675575.1 Neotoma lepida
GTGTGCGCCCTGGGGTTCCAAGGTAGGAAAATGTAACCCTAGAATTAGTGGCCACAATATTACTTTAGGTGAGGAGGGCCAAGGTTGAGAATAAACTTAGAGGAAAGCAAGGCTGAAGGATGAACCGTCCATGACACATCTCTGACCACTTGGCTTCAGTGAGGTCTAGAACATAGCTCTGCAGCTTTCATTTATTATAGGAAAAAAATATTTTTTGCCTAAGCAAAATTGAGTTGTTCTGTCATAAAACTTAAAAAATAAAGATATTCTGAATAATAGAACATAGAAATAACATTTACTCTACACAAATATTTAGAAAACTGAAACAGATTAGCAGAGTATTGGTAGGAAAGTAAATAATAGCTTCAAAGATATTCCTGAACTAATTTCTAGAATTAGAGAATATGGCATGTTACATAAAAAAACCTGGAAGGTGTGATTATATTAAGGGCTCTGGAGTGATTTTCCTAGATCCTCCAGCTTGGTGCAATCTAATCCCAAGAGTCTTTTTCACAGAAAAGCAAGAATTGAAGTCAGAAGTGTAAGCCAGTTGTAGGGACTGAGTGAGACAATCAGAGGTAAGATGATGAATTAGCCACAGGTGGCCTCTTGAACCTGGAAAATGATTCTTTACCCTCTGTCACCTCTAGAAGGATCCAGTATGACCAACAGCTTCACTCTGGCCCCGTGAAGCTGATTTCCAAGTTCTAGCTGCTAAAACTAAGAGATTATAATATTTTAAATCACATACAACTAGTAATTCATTACAGTAAGGAGAGGAAAACTAATACAGTTGTATACTTCATGGAAATATTTTTTGTTATCCATTATCCTCTATATGATTAAGAGAAATGGAGTTGTATCTTTTGTGAAAACAACACTGCAGAGGAAGGTAGTCCAAGTTTCCTCCCAATTGCTTGAGGACAACAAGATGACAGTCTGATACACTCCAATAGCTTTGCTATTGGATTGATAGTATTGATTTGAGCTCAAACATATTTTCTCTGCCTATAACTAATGATGCCACTGAGGAACACTGATTCTCCAATAAAAAGCAACACATCTAACACAGAAATCTAAATGTCACACTTTTTAAAATGTGAGCTACATAAGGGAAATGTATGAAGCTAAGGTAGAAAGATCATGAGTTCAAGGCCAGCCTGGGCTAAACAATAAAATTCAGTATTTTTTTTCATGTAAATATATCTGATGTGTACCAAACCCTACAATAAATATATTAGAAACATGTGATATCATCTGAAATAGAATCAAGCATGTGTCCATGGTCATCTGGATAAATAACACCCTGAAATAATATCGGTAGCTTGCTGATATATATATATATAGACAAATATAAATTGTCTAATATAATTGAGAAGCAAAGAGCTTTAGGTTTGATTCACTTTTTTCTCTTTAATTAATTTTATTCACAATATGCAAAATAGGCTGGGATGTGGCTATATAGCCAACTTGTTAATTGCTTTCTAAGCAAACCCTGATTAAGTTGTCACTATCTAAATAATGAACAATTGTGCGTGTGACCTCAGCATAAAATAACCTACCACTGGCTTTTATGTCTGGAGAAATACTGTATCATTTCAATTGCTTTCAGTCAGATGTGACATATTTTGTATGTCAATAGATACGTTGTCAATGTGCATAGTCTTGATATGACAAACTATTTGTTTTTTCTTTGATTAAAATGAATTATCACATTACAACAGCTAGTCTCCCAATTGTCAGCTTCATAATCGTCTAAGCACTCATTTACCCTAGCGTTTCNGTTTTTAAAAGCCAAGTTCAGTGAATAGGAGCNTGTTTNCATATTTGCAAGGCAGCTTCCTCCTGATCTACCAGACTTAACTTCCTACCCTCACACTGCGGAGCTCTACGGCTTTTGTCGTTCTCCCTGTCNACATCTGCTCACAGCAGCTTTCCTCTGAAGAACATCCACAGGGCAGTCTCAATTCCTACTAGGCAAGTGAACATGATCTTATGATGTTATACATCTAAATATGATGAGGTTATTGTTTTATTATTATAAAGCTTTCTCAAAATTTAATTGGGTCATTTGGATGCTAATTCACTTCTGAAGTCTTAGTTAATTCTAAAGCTACATTATATCTTCACCTGATTCCATTGACATTAGTTCATCCAGTTAATATTTTTAAGCATCTACTATAACCCAGGTATACCAAGTACACTAAGGATCACTTTTGCAAATTAAATGATTGTATTTCAGATAGNGGANAGAGAACCAGCTATAGTAAACATTTAAAGCATGGTGACAGATGATCCCAAAACTTAAGAAAAAACATCATATATTTCATAGTTTCTGTAAGTCAGAAATCTTTCAGCTACCCCACTGGGTGGTTCTCCCAGGACTTTTAGTAAATGGAGCCACCATTGTCTATTGCTAAAGTCATCAAACTTTGCCTGTGACTTCAAGAACGGATCCAAGGCAAATCGCTTACTTATCTGGCAGGTGAGTGGCGGCTTCAGGCTCTAGCCTCAGTTTCTCCACATGAACTTCCTCACAGGACTGCTTTGCGACTATTCAGGGTGACTCTTTTCTAGAATGAGTTAGCTGAAGCTTCAATGCCTCTTATGACCTAGGTTTGAATTTTAAGCCACCACTTTTTTTATTTTAAAATACCTTAATAATATTATAGGAATTGTATTACCATCATGAAAGTTTTTGTAGCTTCTGAGTTTGAGCAAAAGTAAAAATGTGCAGAAAACAACAAAAGAATATGAAGCATACTNANAGTTATACATTCTTTAACAAAGTGTTACATGTTTTAATGTGGCATGTCAACATTTTGCTTTCTTTTTCTTAAATTCTATGCCAACAGTCCCTCCCAAAGCCCTAGGCCTATACAAAAAGACACTTCAGGTAGAAGGAAAGGGTGTCACTCAACATAAGTGAAGAAAATTCAACCATAACTAAGAGCATCAAATATATATTTGGGANGAATTTCTAAGGGATTTTCACTCATTTGTCTCATTTTCATAGCAATATTATTTTTCCTTNTTTATTTATTCTGTGTGTCTTTTACATCATGTAACAAGTCACCACTTCNGCAGTACTCTGCTAGTCACACAGACTAGCCCTGCCCTGAATTGAAGTGAGAGGATACAGATGAAGGAGATAGATTCTAGACAAGGATCATCAGACCCATCTGTCACAANAGCATATGCAGCCCATACTTGAAATGGCTATTGCTTACAAACAAGCTGCCCTACCCCATCTAATAAACGGCTTCTGTGGTCCATATATTAGACCATGAACTAAGGTTTCCATTATGTTTAATAGGACCTAGAATCTCTGAATTAGGTGAGAATAAAGTATGGGGAAAATATCCCAGACATCTGCTGAAGAGTTTTGGGTAGAGGTTGAGGATGCCAGATGTGAATAGACACATACTAGGCATTTCCACCTCAGCACCAGCTACACTCTCTTGAGATCCAAGTTCCAATTTTTCATCAATACAGGTAGCAACTATTATATAGACATTACACTTATAAGAAAATTAAAGTAATATAACATTGGCTTACTTCTAGATCTTACTTTTGCTGCAATTTNTATCTCACTGTAATTAAATATTCAAAATGTTTAGTGTCAGAGAAAACATAAGTAGTAACGGAACATTTTGTTATAATGGATACAAATTTTAATGTGAGACATAAGGTCATGAAGATACTTAGAAACACTCTAATAGGATTGGAAAATGTGATAACCAACATTTTGGGCACAATCAGCTTTGGGCTAGGAAAAGTCTCAAGGACTCCAAGTCAAGAAACTACAGAAATGCTTATACATCCATATTTATAGCCACAATATTCACAATAGCCAGGAGACAGAACCAGCCTAAATGTCCATTAACAGGAAATGGATAAATAGTGATAAATGTACATGGTTAAATTTTGCGCAGCCATAAAAAAAATTAAGTCGCGACATTTGCAAGAAAATNGAAGTAATTGCAGATTAAGCAAAATAAGCCAGACTCAAAAGACAAATACCATGTTTTCTCTCATATGGAATTTAAAATTGTGTGTGTGTGTGTGTGTGTGTGTGTGTGTGTGTGTCTATAGGTCATGAAACTAGAAATGGGATCCTAAGAGTGAGAGGAAGAGATCTTAGGGGAGGTGGGGAAAAGGGAAATGGCATACATGTAATAGGAAAGTGGACAAGTAGGACTAACGTGGAGAAAGAAAGGGAACCAGCGTGAGGAGGGAGAAGAAATGGGGGAAGGCAGTGGGAAAATAAAATATAGTGACACATGTGTATTAAGATGTATTGATACAATACATTGCATTGCATACTAAGCTGAATATTAATTTAGAAAAACATTCCATATGAGAAGGATTGATGANGCACTGGATAGTCACATCCTTGGTGTCCCTGCTTTCTCAANTAAGCTCAGAAGTGCAAAGTATGTTCATAAAGCAGAGCGCTATTTTTCCCCTGCAATAAAACACCAAGTAAATAACAGGGGTTTTGTTTTAATAAAAACAAAAAGAGTCCCCTTAACAAAGAAAAGATACTGCCTTTAAAAATAAATAAGTAATCTGGGCAGTGGTGGTACACACCTTTAATCTCAGCACTTGGGAGGCAGAGACAGGCAGATCTCTGTGAGTTCGAGGCCAGCCTGGTCTAAAAAGTGAGTTCCNGGACAGCTGGGGCTATACAGAGAAATCCTGTTTTGAAAAACATAAACAAATAAATAAATAAATAATTTAAAATTTAAAAAATAAAAATTTTAAAATAAAACAAATGCCAACAAATCCTGGCAAGTATGCAGAGAAAGAGGAAATCTTATACACTGCTAGTAGAAATATGAGCTAGTACCATCAGCATGGAAATCCATATGGAGGTTCTTCAAGATACTAAAAATAAACCTACTATGCCTAAGTGCATAAGGAAACCAGTGATCATACGACAGAGATACTTGCACAACCATGAGCCCTGTTGCTTGACATTTCACCATAGCTAAGATTGGAATATGTCTAACAAAGACAAACGGTTAAAGGAATGTGGCATATGCACATACTGGAATTTTGTTCAGCTATAGAGAATGAAATCATATCATTTTCCAGAAAATGGATGAAATAGAAGTTATTATAATTAAGCACAAATAAGCCAGATGCTGATAAATAGAATTATATGGTTTTCTCCTATGTAGAATCTAGATTTAAATGTATATGTATATATACTTAGATGTGATATGCAAGTAAAAGAGGACTATGTGGAGGTTGGGAGGAGTTCATAAGGGAAGAAAGTGGAAAAAATAAGAGAAAGTAATAGAATAAGAAAGAGAAAGCATCATGTTTTCTTTCATATGTATATATATATATAATATATATATATATATACACACACAAATGGGAGTGTTTGAGAGGAAGGGGACAAGAGGAGGAGGAGTGGCAGGGAGCAGACTACTGCAGAGGGGTGACTCTGAGCAAAGGACAATGACACATATGTATGAAAATGTCACAGTGAAGCCCATGCCAACAAAAACCAAATAAAAGGTAAAAAGACAGTTAACAGGGACTGTGTTAGTGTTGCACTGTATTAGACTACATTTAGACTGTGCTTGCTAAGTCTTTCTAAATGAAAGAATGCAAAATGCAACTGAAGCGTCACAATATTTGTTCAGGATGGTAGGAAAACACTTAGATGGTATGTTTGTTATCTATTAAAGTATATTAAATTAATCCCAAACTCAGCGTGATAGCTTAACAGTAACACTCATCCCTAGGTTTCTTGGAGATAGGCCCCAGAACCCCTGTGGATACTGAAAACTGCCCATGGTTGAGTTCCTCATATAAATACCACAGTATCTACATATAACCTATATATACTTCATATAAGTTATATGTCACCTCTCATCTTTTGAAGTCACCTCTAGATGACTTCTAATGCAGAATGTAAAATAAATACTATGTAAATAGTATGCAGTAGGGTGTAAATAAGCATAATGCTGTATTTAGAGANAGCAAGAAAAAGGACTGTGCATATTCAATACAGGTACAGCCGTCATGGGAAAAACTACATAGTACACAAAAAAGACCCAATACAGGTGCTCCAGAAGAAGTACTGGGGAGAGACTGAGCTGTGAAATGATGGGAGNCCACACAGACATGCCTACACATCCCTTCAGTCATAGTTACTTGGCAGAGTCCTCAGTACAAGGCAACTTCAGGTTTTGCATTTGGAAACTTTCTGGAATTTTCTTCCAAAATCTCTTCAACTCAAGGTTGGAACCCACTGAGGCAAAGAACCAGCTTATTTATTGTTTCTGCAAGTCAGGAATCCAGGTGCAGCTGGACCCTCTGGCTCTGTAGCTCCGAAGGCTCCANTCAAGCTATCAACNGGGTCTGCCATCATCTTAAACAAGACTGCNGTGGAAAACATTCTGTGCTCTCTCCAGTNACTGCTAGCAGGACCTAGTTCTTCCCAGGCTTTTGATAGGAGGGATCAGTTCCCTGGTAACTGTTGGCCATGTTCTACTATCATGACCATGTAGTAGCTCACAATCCAGCAGCTTGCTTTATCACAGCAAGAGAGTGGGGAGAGCCAAAAATCTTACAGAATGTGGATATCACAGACATTTACAACAAAGAGACATCTTAGCTCTTTTGCCTAATCTTATGCCCAGAAAAAAGCCAGTAAATGCAATACAAGTGCTCTAAACTGCTGAGCCATTTCATTAGCCCCATAAAAAAATAATTTTAAGTGGGAAAAGGGAGGGATGTTATATCATTGTGGTAGTCAGAAATTTACATTTGGGGCTTTCAAATTTATCCAAAGCCTTTCCAAGGCTATATTCATATGACAAAATAATTTTATACAATGCAAAAAATAAACATGTTATCTTAAGACCTCTTTCTATTCTGAATTCTCCTCTATTTCATATCCCTTCCAGGAGATTGACATGGGGGTGACTATGGCATTTAAATCAAAGACACATTTATTTGGAGCTTTATGGGGTATGTTTGAGAAAGTAGCAGTCACCTCAATATATTGAGGTTTTTGCTAATCATCCCAGTATAAAAATGGCTTTCAGAAATTTATCTTTAAGCCAAACATGGTGTTATTCCCAGCACTTGGGAAGCTGAGGCAGGAGAATCCCCAAGAGTTTGAGGCCAGCTTAAACTGTATACTCAGACTCTGCATCAAAAACAAAACAAAGGGGCCTGGAGAGGTGGCTCAGAGGTTAAGAGCACTGACTGTTCTTCCAGAGGTCCTGAGTTCAATTCCCAGCAACCACATGGTGGCTCACAACCATCTGTAATGAGATTTGGCGCCCTCTTCTGTATACATAATAAATAAATCTTTAAAAAAAAAAAAAAAACTGGCATCTTTGCCAGATATAGTGGTACACACCTATGATCCCAGCACTCCAGAGGCTGAGGCAGGAGGATCTTGAGTTTAAGTCCAACTTGGACTACATAGCAAGGTCCCATTTTTTTAATTAACTTCATTTAAAACACCTTCACAATAAATAATAATGCACTAGCTTATGTCTCCAGTAAAATGAAACAATTTTTTGCGTGTTACAACATAAAACATATTACAGGGATACCATACAATCCCACAGGGCAAACAATTATTGAGAGATCTAACTGTACCCTAAAAGAGATGCTTGCTAAACAAAAGGGGGATATAAGGACCCCCAGAGATAGACTACACAATGCCTTATTAACCTTAAATTTTCTAAATGTTAATGATACAGAGACAACAGCAGCAGAAAGGCATTGGACCATAGTAAAAACTGCTGATTTAAATCAGCCTGTGTACTACAAAGATGCTGTGACTTCTGCTTGGCAAAAGGGGAGGTATTACGATGGGGCTAGGGTTATGCTTATGTTTCCACAGGAGATAATATTATGGGTTCCAACGAAATTGATAAAAATCCACCATGAGCAAAAGACATCTCCAAGATGCTGCAGATGTAGGAATGCCTCTGCTGAAGGCAAAACACAGGAGACCTTTGCAACAAAGAACTAATCCTCCCACCTGGGGACAACTTAAGAGTTTTTGTGACAAAGGAGAGACCATACTTCACATGACTCACGAGCCTCTGAATGCTACAAACTTATTTCTTGCCATGCTTTCAGCGGTAATGGTGCAGGTAAAAGGGATGGATCATAATTATTAGGCTTATATCCCCAATCCTCCAATTAACATAGCAGTAAGTTGGGGAGATAGGAGTATTCCTGTAGTGGTTAGTGAATCTTCTTGGCTACCTGGTCCTTATTGTTGGAGTTCCAGACCACTCCCCCAGCTAAGTGACCTCACACGTGCAGTTCACTAGCGCATGTGCAATAGAATCCCCGCCTCTTCCTCCCCTCTCTTGTCTCTCTTTCTCTCTCCATGTGTGCCCTCTCTCTCTCTCTCTCTCTCTCTCTCTCTCTCTCTCTCTCTCTCTCTCTCTCTCTCTCTCTCCCTCTCCTCCCTCCACTTTCTAATGAAGCTCTAATACTGGGTCTTGTCATGCCACGTGACTTATCTCACACGGTAACCACAGAGCTGCAATAACTAACAACACTTATGACAACCAAGGTCCCTCTCAGCCAATGGAGGAAGGTAAAGTGATTGACATTTACACTGTTAGAGTGAAAGGAATTCCTATTTGCTTGGGAAATGGAACTCAGTGCTTAAAAATAACCTCTCAAGTATGGCTATCCATAGTCAATACTACCTAAGATTACTGTAATAAGTTTTATGTGCTTCATGCATCCGGTTTTAAAGGACAAGAGATTAATGCTACTAGTTCCATAAATCTACTGTTCTGTGAGATGAAGGTTACCAACAAGGAATATGACTGGATACATTGACAACAGTGTAAGAGTGAAAAACCTCGAGTGCTAATTAATATCTGCAAAGAAGACATCATTGATTGGAATCCTTATGGCTCCCCTCAAGGAAGATATTCTCACTCAGAGTTAAGATGGAAATGGTATATTATAAATGGAACTGTGGAAATCAGTGCTTTTATTAATGAACCTATTCGGTGGCATGGAGTTGGAATGGCAAGTCCTCTCTTGCAATTTGGCGATTCAGTTCAGACTAACTTGTGGAGATGGGCAAGTGCCTTCCACCCTCTTAAGGCATGGGAAGGAAAATTAAACATTAGGATGATAAGTACACTCTGTCTTTTAGACTAAATCAAAGCCATCCTTTTATGGCATGTGTACCATTACCTTACTTGCTATTAAAGGGGCTTGTACAATGGCACCCAAATAATTACAGCATCACCTGTGAATAGTGCACCCTCCATACCTGTGTTAATTCTAGTATGTTTTTAAATTTGATCTTTGAAAGTTTATATATTCTAAGAGCAAGGCCAGCAATCTGGATACCAGTGAAGTTGTTGAGGCCACGGCAAAACTCTCTTGTGATGACCCTGGTACAGAAGCTCACTGAAAGAATATTAAAAAGGACACGTCGTATGGCTGGACTGGTGGTTGCAGTTATTATAGGAATCATTGCATTGACAGTGACAGCAGCAACCGCGGGGGTAGCACTTCATAAAGAAATCCAAACCGCTGAATTCATTAGAGACTGGCATAGACAGTCAGAAGAACTTTGGACTGAGCAAAATAAAGTTGATAATGAGATAGTAAATAAATTGGCTGAATTAAGGCAAGCTGTTGTATTGTTAGGAGATTAGTTAGAAATTTTGAAGGAGCAGATAAAACTAAACTTTGATTGGAATGTTTCTTGTTATTGTATCACACCCTTAAGATTTAATGAAAGCAAGTATGATTGGGAAAAGATTAGGATGCATTTGTTAGGTCACCCTAATTCTTCTCAAATGCTTTTTGATTTATAGAAAGAAATCAAAGAAACTTTTACAAAAAAGTTACCCGATAGGACAGGAATGGACGTTATGGAAAACCTAGCAGATACAATAGCCTCATTCAATCTTACAGATCACTTTAATAGATTTCTTATCCTAGCAGGTGTTGCCCTAGTTCTAGCAATAGTAACTTTATTGGCTTTAACATGTGTTTTAGTTTACTTGCGTAAAATTGTAAGACAAATAGAGAAAAAGCTATATTTGCTTTTAAGGCTGCATAACCTTTGAGATAATTGATTTTTTTTTATATAAGAGGGGGGAATGTGTGGCTGAATTCCTGCAGAGCCCCTGGCCTGGCTCCAGAGAGTAGCACCTAGCCCTAATCCTTCCTTTGTATAACCACACTTTTTGTTTCTCTTGCCTTTTGTCTCTCTTACCNCCATATGTGAATCAAAGAGTCAAAGGCCTGTGCAAAATTTGATTCAGGAAACCTGGAAAACCATGGTACTTGAGAAATTGAGTTTGCACTTGGCGGTTTATCTGTGGGAGCTCCTTTCAGGTTGCTTTAAAGGTACGGAAATTAACTGACTAAACTGTAGATTAAAAAAAGAATAAAAATGCCCGTGGTGAAGGGAAAGTGCTTCAGTCCTTAGAGGCTGGACCCCTCTGCAGCTGCAAAGGCTAAGTTCATTCTTCAGGTGCCTCTGAGTCTTTACACGAACTCACGTGAACCCACACACTTGTGCCGCGACCACACACAACGTGTGACTGAGGGACTATGGACAGTGATGGCTTCTGAGAGAAGGAAATCAGTTTTCTTTAAGGGTGTGGCCCCTGGTAGGTCAGCCATCCTCCAGTGGATGGTCCCACACCCATGAGTATATGGGGCAGCAGAAAGTGGAATCCTGTGGGCTATAAAAAATGAATTTTAAAAAATTTTTAAAAGAGGACATGAAATTGGTATAGAGTAGGGTAGATCTGGAAGCTAAAGTGAGGCGTATGGGGTGAATGTAATCAAAATACATGATATACATATATTAAATTCTCAAAAAAAATAATAAAAACAGAGATAGATGATCTTTACTCTTCCTCCTTTCCTCCAAATCCAATCCCTGCCTAATACCCAACTCTGAGGAAGACCACCTGCTGTGATCTCCCCTTCCTCTCTTCCCCCATCTCCAACAGATCCCTTTATCTCAGTGCCAACCACTAAAGCCATTCCCTGGGAAGCCACCAACCACAATAGCCAGAGAAGCAAGTCAACAATCTTCCCTGTCCCTCCGCCTCTCCTCCAAATCCAATCCATAAGACTCACCACCAGCTGTGTAGCAGAACACCTGCTGTGGCTTCTCCTTCATTTCTGACCCCATTTCCAAGGGTCTAGGCAAATCCTGGAGGCACATCCAGTTTTCCTCCCCTCTGTAGAACCCCTCCCTTTTAGCCCATCCCCATTCCTAAGTGTCAGCTCTTAATACCTATAAAAAACATTCTACCCAGAACCCTCAGTGGACACACCTGCAAAGATTTCAGAAGCATTCTCTATGAGGCAACCCATAACCACCACACCCTCCTAAGAATCAGAAAGAGCAATGGAAACTAACCTAATGGAACACTCACCCAACAAAAGTAAGAATTTATCAGCATTGAGAATTGCAGTCATCCTAAAACCTGATTCCTAAATACCAGCATAAAAACATAATCAATAACAACCAGGATAATATTTCTCCACTAAAGCCCAGCAACTGTACTACAGGCCCTTAGAAACGCAAGGCAGCTGAAGTTATACTGGATTTCAAAATATTCTTTATGACTATGTTAGAGGTCCTTAAAGATGCTATGAACACAACCATTAATGAAATTTACGAAAACACAAACAGTGGAACGAAATGAAGAAAACAGTTCAATACATAAAAGTGGAAATAGAATAAATAAAGAGAACCCAAACTAGAAGAAATTAAAAAAGAAAATTTAGGAGCTTGAACAAGAACCTCAGAGGCAAGCCTCACCAACAGAACACAAGAAATGAAAGAGAGAACCTCAGGCATTGAAGACAAGATAGAAGAAATGGATACATTGGTCAAAAAAATCCATGTACAACATCCAGAAAATCTGGACACTATGAAAAGACCAAATCTAAGAATAATAAGAATAGAAGGAGGTGAAGAAACACAGGTCAAAGGCACAGAAAATATTTTCAATAAAATCACAGAAGAAAATTTCTCTAATCTAAGGAAGGGGGTGCCTATCAAGTTACAAGAAGCACACAGAACACCAAAATAGGCTGGACCAGAAAAGAAATTCTCTATGGCACATAATAATCAAAATACTAAACATACAAAACAAAGAAAGAATGTTAAAAGCTGCAAAGGAAAAAGGCCAATTAACATATAAAGACAGACCCATTAGAATAACATCTGACTTTTTATTGGAGCCTCTAAAAGCCAGAAGGGCCTAGACAGATGTTCTATAAACTCTAAGAAACCACAGATGCCTGGCCAGTCTACTATATCTAGCAAGATTTTCAACCACAATAGGTGAAGAAAGAAAGACATTCCAAAATAAATAAATAAAATAAAAAATAAATACATTCCATGATAAAACAAAATTATCTATAAATCCAGCCCTACAGAAGGTGCTAGAAGGAAAACTCCAATGTAAAGGGGTTAACCACACCCAAGAAAGCACAGGAATAAATAATAACAGACCAGTTAAACAAAAGAAGTAGGAAAACTCCACAACAAAATAATAGGAATAAACAAACACTGATCATTGGTAACTCTCAATATTAATGGTTTAAATTCTCCAATAAAAAGAAACAGACTAATAGACTGGATTCAAAAACAGAATCCATACTTCTACTATATCCAAGAAACACACCTTAACATCAAGGATAGACATCACGTCAGAGTAAAAGGATAGCAAAAGACATTCCAAGCAAATGGAACTAAGAAGGAAGCCAATGTAGCCATTTTAATGTCTGATGAAGTAGACTTCAAACCAAAACTATTAAGAAGACATAGAGAAGGATACTACTCTCTATGTAAATTCACCAAGAGGATATTGCAATTTTTTACATATATGCACCAAGCACATAAGGCACTCAGTTCATAAAAGAAACAGTACTGCAGCTTAAATCAATTATTAACCTTCACATAGTGATAGTGGGTGACTCAAAACCCCACTCTTGCCAGTAGATAGGTTATCCAGATGAAAACTAAATAGAGAAATGCTAAAGTTGTCTGATGCGATAAACAAAATGGACTGTGGTGGCTTGAATAGGAATGACCCCATAGGTGCATAGATTTGAATGCTTGGTCATTAGGGAGTGGTGCTACTTGGCAGAGATTAGGAGATATGACTTTGTTGGAGTACCCAAGCAGTACCAGGTGTGGATTCCATCTCATGGAGCAGGCCTGAAGTCAAATCAGATATTGGTTGGTTACTCCCACAAGCTTTGTGCCACCATTGCCCTAGCATATTTTGCAAGTGGGACACCATTGTAATCAGAGGGTTTGTGGCTGGGTTGGTGTTTACCTTTCATTATGCCAATGAGCTCAAGGCTATTTTCCACTTAGAAACTAACTTTTTATAATACAATTTGAGGAGAGCTACTGTGTGGAGTGTGAAGAGAAAGAGCTGAAAGAGCCAAACAAAAAGTAGTAGATATAATCTCATTGGCACTGGTTGTGGCTTATGTCTAGGGGGGTTGAAATCTCCACAGTGGCTCAGGACGATAACTCTGTAAAGGTGCATCTGAGCAGGGCCACACGAGGTGTGTTCTGTTTGAAATTGCCTTGCTAAGGGCTTTTTAAAAGAGGGCTGAGAAAAGGACATTGGGTTTTTTGGAAGATGCCAGCAAACAGAGAAGGTTAGCTACTTGCTATTCAGCCTCTCTGAGAGAGCAGAATTCCACCTCGAAAAAAATTGCCTTGATAAATATGATGGGTTTTTTCCCCTAATGAATTAACTTTAATAGGCTTTTCTCCACTTACAAAGAAAATCAGAACAGTTTCCATTGTTAGAATCATTGGCACATGTTCGGTTTTTTTTTAATTGCCAACATTTTTCATAAAACTATAGCATGCTAATCTGCTAAGTAATGACAATTTTAAGGATTTGTGTTTGAAATGAGCTGAAATGTAGAATACAAAGCAAGTCTCAGAACACTGTTATGAAAAGAGCCTTTTCCCCAGTTCACTGTGTGTGTGAACGTGTGTAAGATTGTGTGTGTGTGTGANATTGTGTGTGTGAGTATATGTGAGTGTGTGTGTATACATGTGTGTGAGTATGAGTGTNTGTGTGTGCATGTATGTGTGAGTAGGTGTATATGTGTGTGTGTGAATGTGTAAGTGTGTGTGTTTCAGCCACGCCCATGGCACAGCACATGTTGTAGAGGTCAGACAACAACTTTCTGGGGTAAGTTCTCCCTTGCAAGATTGTGGGATGGGGTTTCAGATTCAGGTTGTCAAGCCTGTGCACAAGCACCTCTACCCACTGAGCCACCCCACCAGCCCTATGAACAGAGCTTTTTAAATATTGTTTGTAAGGGAGGAGAANGCAAAAATATGATGGCAAATTACAATACAATTAAGTTTAAATAAACTTCTTTAACAACAGAAGAAAATGCCAGCGGTATTGAGAAACCATTTTCAGCAAGAAAATGCAGAACTGGTGAGTCTTACAGAAAACATGCAGTCTGATTTTGTTCAGAATTTTCAGTCTCTTATGCCTATATTTAGTTATGTTTACATGTAAATGGTGCAGCTGAGTTAGAATAGACTACTGCATCTTGCATTTCTCTTTTCAAGACATAAAACTGTAACCTGAACACCACCCTCTTTTTCTAGACAGGTGAGATAGTAAAGTCCATAGTCCTAAAGTCTTACTGTGAACAAGCCACACAGGCACACAGAACTGAAAACAATAAACAAATTGCTCAGGTTAGCAACGTGTTCAGCCACTGNGGACTCTTCAGGGCCTGGGAAATCCTGCATAGATTCCTTCCTTCACATACTAATTTTCCATTGCTATAATCTGTTACCTCAACACCCNTATGTCCAACTTGTTCTGNGTCCTGCTGGCATCTCTCCCNCACCTAGATTCATCCCCCTGACTTTGTCTCTCTGCCCAGAAGTCCTGCCTGTTCTCTCTTGCCTAATTATTGGCCATTCAGCTTTTTATCACATCAATNACAGCAACACATCTTCACACAGTATACAAATATCCCACAACAACCGTGGAAGAACTTAGTAGAGCACTTTATGTCATGACAACTAGGAAATAAGAAAGGGGATCCAGGGGTGATCCAGGGAAAGTGACAGCCCTAAGGAACATGAGGGGTCTGCTTCTCCCATTGAAGTCACCTCTCGTCTTTCACCACATCCCTATAATACCCTGGTGATTTTACTGCCTCCCAATAAGCCTTGACAGACACACCAGGAGTACTTGGCAAATCCCCTAGGTGACTCTCAGTCCAACCAAGTTGTCGGCNTATAACACTAAGCATCGATCCCTATTCTCCTTGCCATCCCATCCCATCTGCTGCTGCTGTCTCTAGTTCACCACATTCCGTTGCTANATTGCTTCAGAGATTTTTTCAACTGCTGAGAGCAGAAGGAAGAGGAAAAATTCCTTCATTGATGTAGGTCTTAGATGTTTAATATAAAACCAGCACTGCTTTGTAATGCCAAGATTAACATCTTTTCACTTATCTCTGGTCCATTATTATTGTAAAGAATACAAGTCTTGGGTCAGTGAGATGTCACAGTGGGTAAAGGTGCTTGCGGCCAACCCTAACAACCTGAGCTCCATCTCCAAAACATACATGGTGGAAACAGGTGCTGTAGAATAATCCTTTTATACACNGTGACTATGTATTGCTTTCATTAGTTTAATAAAGAGCCAACTGGCCAATAGCTAGGCAGGAAGAGGTTAGGTAGAAAAGGCAGACTGAGAGAACACTGGGAAAAAGGAAGGCGGAGTCACCAGCCAGACACAGAGGAAGCAGAAGATGAAGATGCCATGCTAAAAATAAAAAAAAAGGTACCACCACGTGGTATAAGAAATAAGGGTTAATTTAAGTTGTAAGAGCTAGTTAGTAACAAGCCTAAGCTATCAGCCGAGCATTTATAATTAATAATAAGTCTCTGTGTGGTTATTGGAGAACCAGCAGTCCCAACAGAAAACCCTACCTACAAATAGGGAAATAATTACTATACAGGCTTTTTCTTTTTGGGCCACCAACCAGCTCCCAAATCATGACATGGAGACTTATTATTAGCTATGAATGCTTGGCCTTATCTTATACTTTTCCCACTAGCTCTTATGACCATAATCTGTTTCTCTTCATCTATGTTTTGCCTCAAGGCTTTTTACCTTTCTTTCATTCTGTATGTCCTACTCTGTGTCTGGCTGGCTGGAAGCTAGTTGGCTGGCCCCAGGCATCTCCCCCTCTTTCTCCCTCACTCTCTCCTTCTTGTTCTTCCCCAAGCCTAGATTCCTCCTCCTACTTATTCTCTCTGGCCACTAGCCCTGTCTATCCCTCTACTGCCTAGCTATTGATCATTCAATTTTTTTATTAGACCAATCAGGTGCCTTAGGCAGGCAAAGCAACACATGTTTACATAATTAAACAAATGCAACATAAACAAATGTAACACATCTTTAAATAGTTAAAGTAATATTCCACAATAATAGGTTCTATTTAAGAAATAGTATTTCTACTGACATTCTCACTTTTGAGTGAATATACATGATTAACTGTGTCTAGGTGGTTTAAAGGGTAAATCTAAGTCAAATCTTACACGTGAATTGAAATGTAGTGGGTAAATATAATCTAGTCAAAACCAAAACAGGGCTGCTTTGAAGAGGCTCCATTTGATCAAAAGCAGAGTGTTTACATCAAAACAATAATGATGCTCATCAGTTAAAATGAATTGAAATTTTTCATCACTCATAGCATTAAGAATGACACAGAAAGGGTGAGAGAAGGGCAGAGAGAGCTGGAGGGGGAGGGGAGGTAAAGCTGCCTTTAGCAACCTATTAACAAGCTGTCAATCTACCCTATGAAGGCTACCAGGGAAAAAAATCTTTTTTGCCAGGAGGAGGTGGCCCACGCCTTTAATCCCAACACTCAGGAGGCAGAGGCAGGCAGATCTCTGAGTTCAAGGCCAGGCTGGTCTACAGAACAAGTTCCAGGATAGGCTCCAAAGCTACACAGAGAAACCCTGTCTCAAAAAACCAAAAAAAAAGTATTAACATTTTATTTATTTATTCATCATTTTTATGTATATTGGTGTTTTGCTTGCATGTATGTCTATGAACCACATGCAGTCAGTGTCCACAGAAGCCAGAAAGTATTAAATCCCTGAAAATGGAATTATAGACAGTTGTGAGCCGTTATGTGGGCACTGGGAATCGAAGCGTCCTCTGTCAGGTAAGTGACTGTCACTTTCCTTCCAGTCCTCCGCTGCAAATTGTGCAGTCTGATCCCAACCCGGTAGCAGATAACTTGTAGGGCCTGTCTTCCCTCTCCAGCCCTGCTCCTTAGGGACTCCACTGAGCCCCAGCACCCGGGATGGAGACAGCAGAATCTCAGATTCANAGTGAAACCCTGGTTCAACGAGAAAGTGGAGCATGATAAGGGAGACACAAGACGTCATCCTCTGTCTGCTGTATGCAGGTACACCCTCACCTACATACGTGTTCATATACCACAAACANACATCACACTAAAAATAAAAACAAACACTCCCCAAACAAAACAAAACAAAGGAAAAACTAGGGAACAACAAAAACAAGACTTAGTTTGGTGAGCCTTCTACCTCAGCACCAGAGAACTTGAGGTTGGGCTACATAGGGAGGCCCTGCCACAAAATACCAAAATAATATGTGTAGTTGTGTAGAGCGAATCTTAAACAGTCTTATTAATTGAAAACACCAGGCCAGGTATTGGGATAAATTCTGAAAGGTCAGAGAAACAGAACAAGCCACAGCCAACCTCCTCACCTTGCCAACTCCTCAGCTGATCTTGTTTCCTCAGACTGCAGGCTTCTGAGTCCTCT
>LZPO01017413.1:146711-171818 GCA_001675575.1 Neotoma lepida
ACAGGGTTTCTCTGTGTAGTCTTCACTGTCCTGGAACTCACTCTGTAGACCAGGCTGGCCTTGGACTCACAGAGATCCACCTGCCTCTGCCACCCAAGTGCTGGGACTAAAGGTGTGCACCACCACCACCCAGGCAAATTAACCCATTTCTATTAATCTGTGTGCTGCCCTGAGGCTCATTTACCTCATATATGAGCATCCCATGTTGCTTCTTCCACATCTGGCTCTCNACTCCTCAGATTCCACCCTTCTTAGCATTTTATCTACCCCCAAAATCCTGCCTATCAGCTTATTATTAACAATGAGAGCAACACATTTTCACAGTGTACAGAAGGATTATTCCCCAGAAGAGAAGAGTTGAGATGAGCTAGGGGATTATATGGGGAGGAAGGCACTTTGGACAATTCTCCATTCCATCTTAAAAGTTATCTAAATCAATTTAGATATTAATATCAAAAGTTCCAGATTTGGACCAGCAGTGGCCATTTTCTGATGTATATCGAGGCTAGATTTGGACCAAGAGTTAAATAAGTATGGTTGTTCTAGGGTCTCCCAAATGGGGCTCTTTAAGATTAGCCCCCAGACAGGCTTANGATGTGTCCTTTGGTACTGATAATTTGGTACTTGATATGGGACCAAGCTAAAAATGGGGGTCAGATCCAGCTGTCCATGGCATCCCCCATGTTTCAGATTGACCAAATGTGACTGGAAAGTTTGAGGGACATCCTCAGACTCGTACATTCCAGCAGTGAAGAGATCATGAGGCCTGTGGAGAGTTCTTAGAACTCTCAACTGAACATATCTCAAGACAAGACTGAGAGGGGCTCCCATGAACCTGTAAGACCTAACCAGGTACCACCAAGTTAGGTCCCATGTGTTACCTTGTCCTGACATTTAACTGTGTTGTATATGTGGTCTGGCCAAACGGAAAGCAGTCTCTTATCTAGAGGTCAGACTCAACAGAGCAAAACAAGAGTGAGAAGATCAAAGAGCAGAGACAAAAGATGAAAGAAACGGCTCCCTTAGGGAGATGGATAACCCTGTCGGGCTTCCTCAGGGCCCAGTGCCAGACAGCAGATGAGAACAAAGGAGGTCCAGCAGAAGGCTCAAAGTGGCCNGTGGACTCCAAACGTCTTCCTGGGTTTCAGCACCAAATGTTAGATTTCCAAGNCAGCATAAAGAGACAGAAGGCAGAAGGAGGCTAGAGTCTGACCGNAACAGATGAGACTGTGTTTATTAGCACACACAGTAAGGGGCAGCCTCTCCTGCAGAGATGGAGGTGGTCTGTAAGGGAAAAAGCTAGCTGGGGCCCTTTATGGAGACTTGGAATTGAGGAGATTGATGCAACTGTGGAGGCTACATGCAGGTCTGTGTTCTCTCTTTCTGGGAAGTGTTTACTTCAGACAAGACCAATTATCTTGGGAAACAGGCTGTCTCTGCAAACACTCCTATCTGAACTAAGTGAGGTTATCTGTAAACACATAGGAATCCTGTTTTTATAAAACTGAGGCCCTCTATCACAGTGCCTGAGGAGTGACAGGTAATACTTGATTAAGTTGGTTGGGTTCACCATCACTCAGAAGCACTGGCATGGGCTGGAGAGATGACTCAGCAGTTAAGAGCACAGACTGCTCTTCCAGAGGACCCAGGTTCAGTTCCCAGAACCTACATGGTGGCTTACAACTGTCTGTAACTTCAGGGGAGCTCACACCCTCACACAGACATACATACAGGAAAAACACCAATGCACATAAAATAAAAATAAATAAGTTATTTTAAAAAAGAAGAATAAGAAGCACTGGCATGCTGGTTGAGGTCTTAGATTCCTGTTCCTGCTTGGACTTCACCTCTACAACCCCATATAGCTCAAGTATGTGTCCTATCTCAGCTTGCCCACTAAACCAGCCCTTTGCTGTGGCTCAAGGAATAAGAATGTGCTTCAAGATGCTTCGTGGGCCTTGCAGATGCCTATTACTTCCCCAGAACCTGAAAAGCCCCAACTCCAACTCTACTGGCCCTGGGGGTTTCAGATCCTGAGAGTCATGGAATCCACATCAAAGTGCCCCCACTGCCCAGTGTCCCTTCATACTGACAAACTGCCTAGCCCTCTGTCTTTCTGCCCTNCAAGACCTTTGGTTTACACCATGGCTGTTCCATTCCATCTCTCTGCAGAACAAGAGTTGCCTCTAGGTGTAAAAGCCAAAGGAATCAGTTTGTATCTTTGAATCATTCATTAATGGTAGCTATCATCATGATAATAGTTACTCCAACCACCCCAAGCTCTGCTATGGCCCTCTAACTCCATCTGATAGCCTGGAACAGCTCTCCCATTCCTTAGGCCAAGCATCCTGGCCCCATGAACCCTTCAGCTTCTACTTGAGGCAAGGCCATCTCTTGGGCCATCTACAATGAGGAGTACCTCTACTTTCCAGCTCCTGCTCATCAGCAATTACACCTGTGATGCCATGGCAACATTGTGGATGTGGAAATGACCCATCTACCCAAGGCAGCACTCAAGTGAGCCAAATAAATAAATAAATAGGTAAACAGATAAACAAATGAATGAATGAATGAATGAATGAATGAATGAATGAATAAATAAAAGCCACCACAATCATCCCACCCAGGCAGCCCATGGAAACCTCAATTTCTCAGTAAGGATGGCTTGTAGCTAGCCACACCCACAGGTTTGAGACAAGATTAACCAAGCCCCAATTCCNACCCCAACAGCATCTACTCCCTACTACAACGAGCATGGCTGGCCTTGGAGCCAAGTCAACCAAGGCCAACAACAAGGCACTTTCAGCTCCTTCATCTCCCAGAATCCAACAGGAGACTTCCCAACCCTCTCCACACNGTGAAAGCATCTTCAGATGTTACTGGGGATAGGCACTGTCCAGGTGTCCCTAAACCAGGCTTTCCCAGGGATGCAGAATCCAGATGATATAGGGCTTCCTCTCCTCCATCAGCTGAGCAACGTTACCTGTCCATACATCTGCCTCAGGCCTCTCCATGTTGCTATTGGGCTCTGCAGTGCTGCATACACTCAAGACACCAAACAAGCATCCAATATCATAAATGTCAGCCAATTAGCTGTTTTCACAACAGCATGGTCTCCATGGCAACTAATATGCATCAGAGAACCAGAAAAGCAGAAAAGATTGCAGTGATATCCCACCGGAGATCACCAACCTGCAGCACCACACATGTGCGTTAACATACAGCATCATCCCACATCTTTGAACTTTTTATTGATTTAAAAAAATGCTAAACATTTACTTTAAAATACCTAAATCATAAATGCACAGTTTATGGGGCTGGGGAGATGAATGAGTAGTTAAGAGTACTTGCTAATCTTGCAGATAACCCAGATTCAGTTCCCAAGCTCATAACCATCTATAACTCCAGTTCCAATAAATCCAACACCCTCTTCTGGCCTCCTACCCCCNTGACTCCAGCCCACAAGAATGAGTCTCAAATGGCCAAGTGTCAAGTGGGAGGACCGGAGAGGAGAAGTGACGATGATGGCAATCGCTGGGATGGGATCAGAAGGTCTCGCATGAGCTGGTGACTTATGCCAGGCAAGTTTATGAAAAAGTACAGCATCTTATATACTATTTACAGGGAGAAAATGGACCAAGATCCTCAGAAAGCTAAATCAGACAATGTTGGCAAAGAGAACACAGAACACTTCAGACACAGTTGCCATAGGGCTGATAATCACAGCCCTTCAGGGAAGAAAGCTGGGTTCACAGGAACAGAAGCTCTAATGCCTTCGAGGCCCAGGCTCCAACCTCAAACTGGACCTTGCCAAGTTCTCTCCCGGACAAGGACACAGAACTAACATTCCCTTTGTCCTTTCATGGGGCTTCTGAGAAAGTCTTGGGCGGGGCTGGCTCCTAACACCCCCCAACAACCATGTCTGCCTTGGCAGCATGCTTGGGACCTTTCATGACCCTCACCATGATTCAAATTAAACAAAATAACTGATGTTTTTACAAACTAAAATAACTGATAAAGGTGTAAATCAAAATAAGTTGTTAGGCTATGACTGGAATAACTACCACGGTCTGCTAACACAAATTTTGCAAGGTTATCCTGACCCCATATAACATTGATATCACTGGGTTTTGTTTTTGTTTTTGTTTTTCAACCTTTAAAAACACTGTACTTCCTGAGCTTCAGTATGAAGAGTATTTCTGATGTGTTATCCCACTCTTGGTCACCAGCCAAGATAAAAGACTCTTCATGCTCTTAATTGGCTTAATAAGTGTGATGATATGTAACTTTCTCACATGTATTATTTCACTCGCAGGTCAATCAACCCTATGCATTCTCTTCATCTATACCAGGGGGAAAAAACAGTAAATTAAAAACTGTGCTCCCTATGAGGTAAATCTCAAGCCTGGATCCAGCTGTGCTGATGTATACCCATCAATGGGGAGCCATCCTCATCAGACTGCAGGGATGTTGGCCTCCAAAGACAAGCTTTAGGAGCAGGTTATAGATGAGAATCCTGTCCTAGGACCTGAGAAGCCTCCCCAGAAAGAGCTGTCAATGGCCTAGAAGAGAACAGGGAAGAGCACAAGGAAGAAACTGTTGGGAAAGCCAGGTCAACTTCAGCACTATCAGCCACCTAGTAAGATGCCCAAGTCCTCCCCCTGCCCTTGCTTATGGCCCTGCTCACTCTAACCCTGCAGCTCAGCTTCTAAGCTCAACTCTGACAAGGGCTGGGACAGCTGACAACATGACAGCCTAACTGCAAGCTCAGGACAACATCTAAGAGTGGACCAGTGTCTTAGGGTTTCTATTGCTATGAAACACCATGACCAAACAGCAAGCTGAGGAGGAAAGGGTTCATTTGACTTATACTTTCACTTCTTAGTCCATCACTGAAGGAAGTNAGGACAGGAGCTCAAACAGGGCAGGAACCTGGAGGCAGGAGCTGATGCAGAGGCCTTGGAGCGGAGCTGCTTACTGGTTTGTTCCTCATGGCTTTCTCAGCCTGCTTTCTCCTAGAACCCAGGACCACCAGCCCAGAGTTGGCACCTCCCACCATGGACTGGGCCCTCCCCCGTCAATCACTAATTAAGAAAATGCCCTGCAGCCAGATCTTCTGGAAGCATTTTCTTAATGGAGGCTCCTTCCTTTCAGATGACTCTAGCTTGCGTCAAGTTGACATAAAACCAACCAGCACAACCACCCAGGCAGGTGAGCTGTCTCTTCAGTCCTCTGCAGTTCAGAGGCTTTTGGCTTTACAGTCTTTCCCAGTGGGCACTGTGCTCGCATGGCCAGCTGGGTGTCCATCTCTGCCCAGCCTGGCTTCAGGGGTTTAGTGAGGCTATTTTGCTGTCGTCTGGGTAATTCAACAAGGCCCAAATGAAACNCTCTGTGCTGGTGTGAGAAGCCTGGAATGTGTTCCCACACACAGTACAAACACACAGGGAGCACATGTACACTACATACACATATGCGACAAACATGTGGAAATACACACTAGGAATTTAAAATGCAGGTGCACATTTCAACCACTAACTACACTCCAGAAAGTTCAGAGAAAAGGGAAGCTAGAAATCACACATTTTAAGAAACAAGTACAAGCACATGATTACGTGTGAAGTGTGGTGTGTGTGTGTGGTGTGTGGGTGTGTAAGGTGTCATATGTATGTGTGTATGTGTATGTGTGTATTTGTGTGTGTGTGTGTGTGTGGTGTGTGTGTGTGTGTGGTGTGTGTGTGGTGTGTATGTGTGTTAAGTGTGGTGTGTGTGTCTGTGTGTGTGTGTGGATTTAAATTGGGCAGATAAATTAGCGGCTCTTCCTTTAGCTTCTGGGAAATGTTTCAAAACAGGGTAGAACAGAGAGTTTTTATTTGCAAACACTATTAACCATTTCCTGTTCCAACCTCAGAAGTACCTTTGAATCAGCCTGTCACCTGGGCTGCAGGGCCCTGTGCCTCCATGAGACCTCACTGCTGGCCACAGTGGGTTTTGGGTCGGTCTAGATTCTGGCTCTCCCCTCTACCTCCTGTTTCCCTTGAGTTGTTTCAGAATGATCCTTCTGTTTTCTCAACTTTCTGTCCCCTGTCCCCACCTAGATGGAAACTTCCCATTACCTCCAGCGTGTGGGGATCCCCTCTCCCTAACTTTCCATCTGTGCTGCCTTTGTGTCATAGTCTTNAGATCAACACCCTGGAAACTCATGCTTCTCTGCCCTGTCCAGAGGGAGGGCAGGCCCCTTGAAGGTGGGGGAGAGGGGACTTCTGAGGACTTGGCACAGGGAAGCTCTGCTGGTGACCACTGAGCTCAGCCTTGGGTCGGGGTCAATTCTTCCTACCTTGCTTACTGAGCATTTTCCTAGTGAATCCAGTAAGAAACAGATGTGGATGCAGGCTCTTCAATTCATGTTACCGTGACAACCTCACATCCAATGATTGCACTCACAAAATGATAACTGGTAGCCATACCCAGATCCATAAAGAATGTCCCTAGTAGTTCTGTCCACAATCCCCACCAACTGGGGTCTTCCTACACCTGCCTCAGTTGGAAACAGATCATACCACCAACCCTGGCTCAGTACTCAAAGGGACTAGAGAACTGACATGTAACTGAAGGAATGATGCCCCATAGAAATCTAGAGCAACACTGTGCAAGTAACCAGCACAGTGGGATAGCATGTGTGTTGGGGATTNTGTGTGTACTGGGAGGTAGTATGNGTGGTGGAAATGAAGTGTATATTGGGACATAGCATCTGTATTTGAAGATAGCATATGTATTAGAGGAGAAAGTGAGTCTTGAGGATTGTGTGTGTGATTGAGACTNTATGGGTTATATCACGTGTGTTGGGGACTGCATGTGTATTAAGAGATAGCATTATGCTGGGGATGGCTTTACTGGAGAAAAGAGTATGTCAGGGATTTTATATGTATTGGCAGGTAGNGTGAGTGTTGGGATTGAGTGGGCATTGCAGGATAGTATTGTGTTAGGGATTGCATGTCGTGGAACATGTTTGGGATTAGAAGGATTGGAGGACAGAGTGTCTTGGGAATTTCATGTGTATTGGGAGATCACATGAGAATTGGGAGATAGTGTGTACTTTATAAAATATGTGTGCTTGGAGATAGCATGTGTATTTTGGATTGTGGGTTTGGGGGAATAATATGCATGTTGAGGATTGTGGTTTTTGTAGGGATGATATGATAAGAAGTCAGTAGTATGAGTTGGGGTGTGACCCAGCAGTCCCTCTCTAGGCCTGGTCCTAGGCCCCTGCTGTTCCATACCCAGTGCTGCCCTTTCCCTCCTACTATCTGCCTCCTTGCAGGCCCTGGGACCCACAAGGCTCAGACCCCAGACCCTCTCAGGAAAAAATTCCTCTCCAAGGGGGTTGCAATAGCTATTGGCCCAGGGAAACCAAGTAGGGCTGCCCCAGGCCCAGCCTAGTTCCTCACCCCTCTGCTAGGGGGGAGAAAGGAAAGAAGAGAGAAATAAGGCCTAGAGAAAAAGGGAAGGAGGAGGTGCAGCAGAAGAAGGAAGAAGAGAGACAGGCAGGGGTTCCTTCGCTCTCCATGAGATGTCCCACTACTTGCTGGCCTTAGGTTGTTGAATAAACCTCCAAGGATGGGATGACAACTTGCTGCTCAGACTCCTGCTCCTCTCCNATCTCCATGAACTGTTCTACACTGTAGAGCACAAAGTCCCAGAGTCTAGGAAGAGTCTAGCTAGAACATCAGAACAAGGCTTCNTGAGATCTGTCCAGAATCTGTCCTAGGCCAGTAGCCATTACCTATTCGTCCAGCCTTGTTGAGGGACTTGCTAGCCTAAACATGCCTGAGAGCCACAAGGGTGTCAGGAGGCTCTGTAACAGCCAGGCCTGGGGAGGGGATCCCCCTTGCTTCTGCCCACAAGCCCCATACTGAGACTGGGGGCGGCCAGTCTGTGCCTCACACTCTTTTTCCATCTCTGCGCTGTACAAAGTAATGTTTCCTTCCCCGCTAAACTGGTGCCTCTGAACTAGGGTGGCTGCCGCAGCTGCCAGATGGTTTCCAGCCGGGCTGGTTATTTTAGGCTTGTGAGACCCACACATCTCATTGCTAATATCAGCAGTTTCGTTTTTCCTATTTCCCATTCGCTGTGATAAAACACTTAGAGCAGGACTGTTAAGTAATCAGAGATCCCCACAAAGGACCAACCAGTGGGGAGGGGGGGAGGCTGTGCACACAGGTCTGCCCACCCCATCCCCCAGAGAGACAGGGACAAGATAGGCAGAGGGTGGGGTGGGTCCCCACCACCTAGGGACTGAGGAAGATTGACTGGGAAAGAGCTAAAAACTGTGGCCACCCCAGCCTGGTGTTAGGGTCTATCAGGCAAAGAGGAAGACCCAGGGAAGCAGGACCAGCAAACCTAGGACCACTGTGGAAGCAGAGAAGACAGTGATCCAGGCTGGTGGGCCCAGTATCTTGAAGGGAATAAAAGCCAGATCAGGCCCAGGGGTTTTCTGGGTCTGAAGATGTGGCTGGGGAGAGAGGCATCTTCTCAGGGTACTAGGAGAGGCTCACTATAACNCTTCCAGGCCTCCTCTGACCCATCAGGAAGAGCAGGTGGGGGTGACTGGGCTCTTGCTCCCCAAAAGTAAAGGACTAAGCCATAACTCAGGGGACTCAAGACCACACATGCCAGACAAGGTAGGGAAAGGTCCAGCTCATCCTCACTGTAGCCAGGGAGGACACCCATCCTCCAAAGGGACAGAAGTCTGGCCCTCATCACAAGCTCCCCAAACCTCAGGAACTTAGGATCAGGATGTAGGGATTGGAAAGGACAGGCACTGCCCACAAGAGGGGCCTGAAAAGGAGAAGACCCCACAGTGGGGCAGGAGGCAAGAACAGCTGGTCTTTTCTCCCGTCTCTCTGTTCTCCAACTCCCTCCCCTCTCACTGGTCCCTACTCCTCCCAGGCATCTTTCCCTCCCGTTCCCCTCCCCCTTCCATACCCCTCCCCCACTCCTTTTTTGCCTGTTCTCCCACCTCTGTGGAGGTGGAGGAAGAGGGGGCGGGAGCCAAGAACAGGTCTCCTCCCTCCAGCATAACCCAGGACAGTTTCCTTTCCGCTTACAGACAACTCTGCCTGAGCAGCCGAAGAGGAGGAGACAGCGGCGGTTGGAGGAGGCACAGCCAGGGGCTCTGGGCATGTGGGTCCAGCAAGTGCCCTGGCCACTCACTTGGGCTGTGCTGCAGTTGAGCTGGCAAGCAGGGTGGCTTCTAGGTACGTGGCTCCTAGGGACGTGGGATCAGGGTTGGTGGCTGGGTCAGGGCTTGAAGAAACCATCGCCCTAAGTCCCTGTCACTGAAGGAGAGGAACACTGAATACGGGACACCTGTGCCTCTGGTTGTCCAGATTGGCTCTTTTTTTAGCCCTCGGTGGGTTTTACAGGTGGAGTGTCTCTCAGGACTCAGAATCCACTCCCCATTTTCTTTCAGGCAGACTGAACGTTTGTCCAGTCTCAGCTGATCCTTTATGTCCCGCTCTGTGAATGGTGGGTCTGGCCAGAGCTCTGGCCTTGGCCACTGTGGCCCTGCTTCAGGATTCTGCCAGGCCCTGGTGTCCTTGGCCCTCCCCTATGTTTTCCTAGAGTTGAGGACATCCCTACACACTGGATAGATGACTGGCAATTTCTCTCCAAGGGGATAATCAGCTCTGTACCCTCACAGGCACAGCTTCCTGTGCCATCATCTCTGGAGGACTCCAGACTGCACATTCCTGGCCTCATAGTGTCCATGGTTAGCACTGGGGAGGGTGAGATCGAGGGGTACTGCAATCCTGGTCAAATTCCTCACAGCAGAAATTCAACTCCCTGTGCTCCTCATTCCCCCATACCCCTTGACCCCTGCCCTGCCCTCTACTCTCTGGACTGAGCCCACCTTCACTGGGAACCCAGGACTAGGGGGAAAGTCACCTAGCTCCTGAGCCAGGGCTACTCCTGCAGAGCATGGGAGAGTGACCCAACTAAGCTTATACCCTGCGCTACTCTATGACGTGTTTTACCTGCAATGATATCCCCTTGCTCATATAAAGCATGTCACATTCACCCCAGCCTCTTCACTATCATGAGAGCTGGATGGGACTGGGAGGGGGGTGCTCATCACCATAGGCCCTCTCCAGGTTGCAGGCCAAGGCTGGTTGGGAGGCTGGGGATGCTTTCCCTCCTTGCTGGCTTCTGGTAGGAGAGCCAGTGGGTTGCTGTCAGAACTGATGAGGAAACAGACCTGAACATCATAGATGGTTCAAGGCCCTATGGATGAAAAAGATGTCCTTTGGGGGAACTTAGGGACAGAGAACAAAGGGAGAAGGACCATGTGTCATCGGAGAGAAGGACCTAAGACAGAAAGGGGGCTATGACTCATTCTGGTGACCCGGCACACTGGGCATGTCCCCAAACGCAACTTCATGACAACGTATGGAAAGATGGGTGTATTTATGCAGGCCTGCTTTAGATTGTGTGTGACAAACGTCTTGAAACTGGCATTGCCCCTTTCCCCATCTGAGTAGCTTTGCCCNGAGCACTTTACATGGCCAGTGCCCTGCCACTTGGCAGCAGTGGACCTTTAGTCCAGGACATTTCTTCCTTCCCGATTGCCTCGCCTTCTTTACTTCAGTTTTTCCCATAGACAGTCCCTCTCATGCTTACTAGTTATACATGTCTCCCAACCTCGATAATGACTGCCTAGGGACTAAGGTAAGGAAAATTCAGGCTTGGAAATGGGCCCTCTTGTATTGAGACTAAAGGCAGACATGGTGGAGTATGCTCGTCAAAAGTTCAAAGCCAGGCTGGGTTGCCTTGCTGGCAGACCCCTTCGGAAAAAACTGTAAGTTAGTCCATAAAGCCGTTGGTGAGCACGGTGTCCTTCGGTGAGCCACTCTGTCTCTTTCCCGTTTTCTCACTTACATTTTTTCTTTTCTTCTTTCATTTTTCCATTTCATTATTTTATCTTTTGTGTATGGGCATTTTGCCTGCATATCTGTGCATTATGTGTGTGCCTAATGTCTGTGGAGGCCGGAAGAAGGCACTGGCTTTCCTGGAGCTGGAGTTACATATGGTTGTGAGCTGCCATGTGGGTGCTGGGAATTGAATCTGGGTCCTCTGGAAGAACAGCCAGAGCTTTTAAACCACTCCAGTCTCTCACCTACAATTTGGGGAAAACAATGATTGCCTCGTGGGTCATGAGATTTACTCAGACCATTTATGAACACCGCCAAGCACATCCTAAGACACATTTCTTAGAGTCATACTTGCTTTTTTTAATCTATAATTTTGAAAAATATGGATATACATATATTACATACACATCTGCATAGTTATAATTTATTAAGTCCATTTAGCTTTGCTCATATGTGCACATGTGCGGGGTTGACCATTTGGGGTTGGACAACCAATGTGGGAATTTGTCTTTGGACAACTGATTCTCCCTCTCTCTTTAGCCATTAGCCTCCTGTAGCTCCTCCTATGGGGCTAGGACCATGTGGACTTTCCTCTGTTCACATCTGTGTGGCAAGTGGTGTTACAATTACGCTAGTTTTGTATTCAGTCTGCCATGGTTGGAAGTTCATGGATGCATTTCCCTGTCGTGTCTAGGGAACACTCTATCAACAGGTGTCCTGGGCCTCTGGCTCCTACAAGCTTTCCACACTCTCCTCTGTGATTTTCCCTGAACTTTAGGTTTAGGGTTTGTGTTCCAAATACATCAGTTGGAGTAGTGCAATCTACAGTCACTTATTCTCTGCAATTTGAGCAGTTGGTTGTCTCTGTAATTGCCTCCTTATGTTGCAAAAAGAATCTTCTTTGATGAGTGGTGAGAGCTACATTTATTTGTGTGTATAAGGATAGATATTTAGAAAACAGTTTAGATAGATAGGTAGATTAGATAGATAGATAGATAGATAGATAGATAGATAGATAGATAGATAGATGTGGGAGCCCACAAAAGCTTCCTAGTGAGATCTGAACTTGCTTTACACAGCAGGGCTGCATTAGAGGATGGATTGACCACATGCATGGTCACGAGGTGTCTGGGATGGTCTGTACTTGGCTGTGCTGGGGTCTTTTGCTCCATCCCTTGACATTCCTTTAAAAGCCCTTTAGTAGAGACAGAAGGGGCTGGTGGGTTTGGACCCAGGCCCTCCTGAGCTATCCTGTGTTTCTAACTGTCTCTGTCCTCTATATTTCTATCTAAATCTCTTATCCCTCACTCCTCAAGAGTCCCTGGGGTAAATAAATGTGGGAGCTGGTCTCCCACAGGTAGATAGATAGATAGATAGATAGATAGATAGATAGATAGATAGATAGATAAATAGAACTCTGTGTGTGTGTGTGTGTGTGTGTGTGTGTGTGTGTGTGTTATATTAGTTTAGAAAACTGACCTCTTTTGAGGCAATGTTCTCGTCAGATTGCCCAGGCCAGTCTAAAATTCAAAATTGTCCAGCACCAATTTCCCAAGTGCTGAGACCATCAACACACACAATCTCATCTACCTTATTGGTACTTCGTTGGCTTAGCTGGACCATTGTCACCAAGTACCACAGCTAGTGGAGAGGAGGTTTAGGAAACATTGTCTCAGGCTTGCGGTTCTTAAATTAGAACTCAAGATAGGGGGATCCTCAGTCCCCATAGGCCAATATGTTCCAGGTCTTCCTCCTGCCTCTGAATTTTCTAGCAATCTTTGGGTTCCTTGGCACCTAGACACCTCCCCTACCTCTGCCTTTATCCTCATGCATAAGTCAGTGTCCATAATTCCCTTTCTGCATCAATACTAGCCACACTAACTGAGACCTATCCTACTCCAAGGTGACCTTATCTTAATTAAACCCATAGCTTGCTCCCACTGCTAGCAAAGTTCTATCCCAAGGTGCTGAAGTAAAGATTCCATTATGAGTTTAGGAACAATTCAGCCCCCATCTCCTATCTTCTCATATCACTGTGATGTTCTGGATCACCAAGCATCAACAGCGGATGTTAGAAAGCCCTTCACACCTTATCCCCTGGAGACACATTCCCACCTAGATGCAGCTAGAGCTCTGACATCATGCTCTGGCTGGCTTGCTTCTCCCTGGCTGGAGGAACCCTTGTGGGTAACATGATTTTGGCTGAGTGTCCACAGGTCCTCTGCCCCCGCTTTGGCTTGGCTAGCCTGTGCCCTTAGCAGCCTAGGCAAGAAATGTGATGTGTCATCTGGGGCATCTCACATCTACTTGAAACTACAGTCCTGATCGTCTTTGTAGGTGCCCTTCTGGGATCGTCACACTGGGGACATTTATCCAGGAGGATATAGGGGATACAATCCATTTGTAATGAGTAAGGAGACCCCTGTCACACACTAACCATGCTTTCATCGTCCCAGATGAGTCTTGCCTAAATAAGGTATTGCATGCTTCTGTGTGGTTATGATTTGGCCTCAGCCCACAAGAGCCTGTGGTCTGCAGTGAGCTTGNCGTNTGGCCCTCCAGGCTCAGGCTCTGACTGAAAGGACTCTCCCTCTCAACCTCCCAATGCTAACCAGGACATGCCACTCACCCATCCACTCACCTCTGTACATAAACTCAAGAACAAACCCAGGGAAATCANGAAGACCTCTGTCATCTCTGAATTATACCTTCTATGCAGAACGTTGCACAGGCTAAGGAGGCTAGGAAGGCTCCCTGAGGGAGACAGAATAGCTTAGTCCCTATTCTGTTGTTCTAACAGAACACTACAGAGTGGGTGATTAATGAAGGACAAGGTTTAATCATCTCAGGGTTCTAGGAGCTGGGAGTCTGAAGTCAAGGGGTGGTCTCCAGCGAGTCCTTCTTGCCAGTAGGAGACTTCAGAGTCCCAAAGTGGTTCCAGGAATCCTAGAGAAGGACAGAGCAAGCACTCAGTCTTACAGCCCAGCCTCTCCCTCCATAGTATACAATCCAACAGTCTGTGAGTGGGCACCCAGTTACCTCCAGAGCTCTCCCTTCCCAGTATCACTAGTATATGACTTTGGGATTAGTGTTCTGGGTACAGACATNCACTGATGGCATGATTGCAGAGTGAAAACTCCCAGGTAAGTTGGACAGGGGTGGAGTTGAAGAGCAGAAGGCTAAGTTACCACCATTGGCACCCCTACACTGGGCCTCCAGGGGCAGGAGTCCTGGGACAGTTTGGGCAGGGGCAATGGGCCCTTTACATTATGTTCTGGTACTCATACCTCACTATGTTGGGGGACAAGGGCTGAGTTCAACTAGGCTGGCTCTGGGTGCGTCCCGAAAAGGGGTCCCAGCCAGTTCTAGGTTCCCAGATCCTGGATAGAAACCCACAAGGTGAGAGACAAAGTGACCTAAACATCAAAAGGGCAAATCTCCTCATTGGCATGAACACTGCCAAATGAAAGGCAGGCTCCTCTGTTGATTTTTACAAATAAAAGGAGTGTGTATATACATTGTTGTGCNTGCACATGTGTGTGAACATGTACGTGGAGACCAGAGGTCAACATCAGGTATCTTCCTCAGTTGCCCTCCACCTTGGTTTTTGAGACAAGATCTCTCTCTGAACCTGGAGCTCACTGACTCAGCCAAATTAGCTCTCCATCAAGTCCTCCTGTCCCTGCTGTNCCTGTCCCAGAACTATAGGCATACACTGCCACCCCAGAATTAGATACTAGGAATCAATCTCCTCACATTTGCTTGGCAAACACTTTAGCAACTGAGCCAACACCATAGCCCTGTGAAACTTACGGTGTGTAGATGTGGGTGTCCATGGGTGCGCACACCTATGTGTANGTGTGTGAGAGCCAGGGGAAGATATCCTGCCTGACTGCTCCCACTTTTGTGCAGATTATACCCATTAGCAGTTAACTCCGAGTCATCAATAATGCATCGGTGTCACATTAAGGAAAGAAATTGAAACACTTCTCCTTAGAGTCATTTAGCCAAGAGACAGTCCAGATTAGATACTCTACTTCATGCTCCACATCTTTCTCNGTCTGTCTGTTGTGGGAGTCTGAACCTGTGCCTGCCTACAGGCTGTCTTGTGAAACTGTCCCTATGTCTGTCTTCTGTTCAGTGTGTGTTGTGGCTGTCTGTGTCTATGCGTAGTGTCTGTCTGTTATATGAGCTGTGTGTGTGTGTGTGTGTGTGTGTGTGTGTCTGTCTGTCTGTCTGTCTGTCTGTCTGTCTGTCAGTCCCTAACAAAGGACTCTGCTTTGTCTTTATTGAGCAACATAAAAAGCATCGTATTGGGGAGAGAATGGAATACTTGACAGAAATCTTTAACAGAGTTTTACAAGGGATTAAGTCACTGGCCCTAACTGATCTCAACTGACCCAGAAAACAAGCACCATTATCAACCAATACCCATAAATGGATGCTTTCAACCTTTGTGATAGATTTTAGGATATTGCTTTCAACCTCTGTACTTTCTGCTTTTAGCAAATGATACACATGCGTTATCTGGGTCAGGGGCATGGAAGAGTATGTGACTTAAGATTTAAGCTATGCATTGCTTAAGTTGTAAAAGTTGATCACACGGAAAACCCAAGGCATGCAAGGTTGATTGTTACATTATTCTCTTAAAGGCAGGTTAAAGGGCTTGGAAGCATAAGACTTTAATCCCAGCACTCAGGAGGCAGAGGCAGACAGATCTCTTGAGTTCGAGGCCAGCCTGCCCTACAAACAGAATGAGTTCCAGGACAGCCAGGGCTACGCAGAGAAACCCTATCATAAAAACCAAAAGAAAAAAANTTTAANGGCAGGTTAAACAAACAGGCTGAGTACACAGTATGATAGCAATCTTAAATCTTAAGTGACACCAAGCTGTATTATTAACTCTGGCTATGAGGCCCAACAAAAATTTCAGTCTCTTAAAACGTAAGAGATATTTTCAAAATATTGCATTGCCACACATTTAACTCTCTTGAGACAGTATCTTCCACTAAAACTGGANCTTGTGTTTTTCAGCCACGCTAACTGGCCATAAATCTCCAAGGATCCTCCTGTCTGCCTCCCGTGAGGCTGACATTACAAGCACATACTGTGACGCCCGTCTTTTACACAGGTGCTGAGGANCCAAACTCCCATACCCAAATGTTCTTACCTGCTGGGCCATTTCCCCAGCTCTCCTTTCTCCCTGCTGTAAAATTTCCAATTGTGCAAACAGCATCAAAATAGTGTCATGGAACTCCCAGTGCAGGGACACGGGGAATCCTTATCCACTGTTCACAGAAGTCAGCACTGTCACAGCTCCTCTCCACTCACCACTTCTGGATTAGTCAGAAGTGACTGTCTTTATCACAGCAGGANAGTTCCTGCCTGTAATCTCAGCACCTAGGAAGCAGAAGGAGAATTGTGAGTTCAAGGCAAGCCTCGGCTGTTTAGCCAGTTCCTGTCTTTAAAAGAGAAGCCACCGTTATGTGTTTTAACCACAGTGACACTTCACTTTCATCTACCTGTATGCTCTCACAGGCAGCCACAGCATGAAAGGGAGACTCAGAAGTACAGTCTAGGGCCTCAGCCACTGCAGTATCTATCTCGCTTTCTCAGGACTGCTGGAAAGTCTTGGTGCTGAACCCACCTAACCGCCATCACAGGCAACAAGGTGCTCCCAGCCCANTTCCTAGCAGCTTTCTCAGGGGCCTATTCCTGGGTGGCACTTTACTCCTTATGGATGAACTGATGCCTGGGGGCATCCTCCATCTAGTATTACCACCTTGTGACTTCCAGAGGCCGACACTCTCTTGCCAACCCTATAGCAGAATAGTGCCCTCTGTGAGGAAGTCCCCACCCTTGTCATCTCAACACCCACCACAGGCACACTGAGGGAAGGCGCATGCCAGTTCAAGAAAAGAACTCCCAGGAGAGATGACTAAGAGGAGCAAAGAAGCTATGGGGCACAGAGGGAGCAGGGACATGGGGGCCACCAGGACCCAGACCGAGCAAGACAAAGCCCTGGGATGGACATAGGCAGAGACCCACAAGAGGACAGAGACCTGGGAAGTCAATGGCCCTACCACCAGAGGAATAGATAGCAAAGAGTCCATGAGAGGACAGGTGACTCAGATTGTCTGTCATACAGTTAGGCACAGGAGCAGGAGAAACCTGGACCCAAACAACTGATGAGGCAAGGCTCTGAAATCCAGTGTCTACCCAAGAACTCATCTGGGCAACCTAGGAGCCAACTTTGAGAGGAAGGATGGCAGGTGGTTCCCTGATGATGTGTCACAGTCCCAGAGCCTAGTGAATAGATCCCACCACAGGAGGTGACAACTGGACAGAGGTGCCTGGTGTGTTCACAGATCACACCTGCTCTTGGACAGGTGTGACAATCCTGCCNAGAGTAAAAAGGAGAACTATGCCTTTTGGTTCTTTGGGGCTTTTCTGGTCCTCATGACCCTGGAAAGTCTTGAGAATCTGTCTGGAGATAGGTGGTTTAGTGCAGCTCTGGTGGTGGATTTAGGGGGTCAGGGTAATGCTATACAGACTGAAGGTCACCTGGAGTGCTTGTGAAGGGACCCACGGTTTCTAGTTCCAAGGAGGGAGACCATAGACCAGACCACACTGACAGAGTCTAGGAGGGTGAAGGTGGGGAAGATATGTTTGCTTTGCCAAATCTGAGTCTAACCTTACTATAGTTGCTGGAAGTGTNCCTGAGAAAAGGAGGCTTGTACGTTTCTTGAGTGAATGTTGAAAGAAGANATCCATTGGCACTAGTGTGTCATGACATGCCAACTGTGTGTGGTTTGGACAGATAATCACAAGCCAAAGAAAGAGTATACTATAGCCCCATGGTGTTTGTGTTGCCTCTAAGGAGGGACAGAGCCTTCGCTAAGATGGGTAGATATCACTCTGGCCACCCCAAGCCTGGGCCTGGCCCTTCCAAGGATCCATGACCCTGCTGGTCCTCCTGGCCCACACAAACCTACATGGACCACTGCACAGAACCATGTGACTTAGACTTCACCAATTGCATGGGATCTAGGGAGCCTGACCACCTCAGGAACTCCAGGCCTGGCTTATAGACCACACCCACCCTCAAGTCCAAGTGGCATTAGATCATTAGCAGGGCATAGCATTGTTCATCCATCATCCACGTGTAGCTGAGAACATCAAGGAGGGGAAATGGCAGTCCTGCTTCTTCCCAGGTGGCTATGGAGACCATTTCTAGGCAAGGCTACATGGTGGGAATGTCTCAGNGTCTCCCTCTGCTGAAGTCTTCTCGCTCACTGCAGATAACTCCTCCAAGCACCTCTGGCTTCCTTTCGGAGCTAGAGGAGGCTGATTTCTTATACCTTGTTTGCTGAGTGTTTTGGCCATCAGTTCTCCCGTTCATCCTTTCCCTATCTGGCCTCTCTTCTTTGCCTCTGACTCCTGTGTCTTCTGATGCTGAACCTTAGCTGTGGCAACATGGCCTCACTCTTTGTCACCCTGGGAGGGAGCCGTGCCCAGTAAGTATAGTTGAATGCCCCACATTGGAGGTGTGTGCAGTGTTTGAGGTACAGTGCCCTGGGCCATATGATTGTGTAGAATTCCCTCACTACATGACTCAATTTGTGAAAAGAGAGGGCAGGGGGCTGGAAAGAGTGCAGCTGGGGACAATCTCTGCTTTGCACTGGTCCTTTCTCTACAAGTCCCAGTTGCCAAATGACTACATGGGCCAAGGGCAAAGAGAGCTGGCAGCACAGCCAGGGTTGAGGCCAGAGCATATTCAAGGATGCCTCTGTGGTTGTTTCTCGTGTGCATATCAGTCTTCCCAGCAAGTGTGTGCTCAGCAGGTCTGAATTCCCTTGACCCCGGCTTCTGACTGTACCTACGTACTTGACTGTAGGTTCAGCTGCTGGCATCACACGGGTCCCAGTAGGGGGTNTTTTATAGTACCAGGGGGAAGTTTTATGTAAGTGTGCAATGTATGTGGCAAGAAGCCTATCAGTGAGATAGGCACTTGCCGAGAAGAGCCCCAAGGCCCTGCATGATGTGTAGGCCATCCCCGACAAAGCCCTGGTAGCCATACCATCCAGATCATCTTTGTTTCAGGGAGTCCTGCACCATGGGACCTCTCCTGTCCACTTGAGGGACAATGACACAGATGATCTTTAGAGGCTCCTCTGATATGGCTGGAAGACATGGCTGCCTTATACCTTCTGCTACCCAGGGCAGCTCTGTCATGCTAGACGATCTCCCTGGACCAGGACAAAGCCTGGACCCCAAATTTACTTAAGAATACACTACCTCCATATTCATGGAAGTCCTCATGTTCCTACCCCAGCATCCCACTGACCCTTCAAACAGAACTAGACCAACNAACCAGAAGGCTAGGGATGGAACATGCAAGTCAGACCTGAGGCACCTTGCACAGGAGTGGGAAGGTAAAGACATCTGGGAGGAAAAATCCCAAATTCTCAAAGGACAGAAATATGCATGCCAGAGAGAAGCCTCCAGCCTCTAGGTTCAGTTATGCTAAAGGAAGAGCCCTGCTTGTTGGGTGTGGGGAATCACATCCACAGCATGGAGGCTGCTTGGGAGATTCTGACNTGGGGTGTGTCTGAGAGAACCATTCTTCTCCCCAGGGTTTTCAGAAAATGATCAGAGAGGATATGCACACCCCTTCCTCACAGATCTTTCTTATCCATCTCAGAGGTCCCCAANGGGCCCTGGAGGCCCCTCACCTTCTCTCCAGCCTGGCTCACAGTGTCAGAGGGAGCGAATGCCACCTTCACCTGCAGTTTCTCCAACTGGTCCAAGGACCTTATGCTGAACTGGTACCGCCTGAGCCCCAGCAACCAGACTGAAAAGCAGGCCGCCTTCTGCAATGGTTTCAGTCAGCCCGTCCAGGACAGCCGTTTCCAGATCACACAGCTGCCCAATGGGCATGACTTCCACATGAACATCCTCACCACGCGGCGCAATGACAGTGGCATCTACCTCTGTGGGGCCATCTCCTTGCCCCCCAATGCACAAATCAAGGAGAGCCCTGGAGCAGAGCTTGTGGTAACAGGTGCGGCTAGAAAAGCTGAGAAGGAGACCCCTCCTGCCTAGGGACTTGCTAGGTTCCCATCCGTGGCTCTGTTCAGCACCTTGAAGACCCTGTCCTTCTCTCTCTGGAAATCCTCAGATGCCTATTTATCTTTAAGGGATAGTGGAGCCTATGGAAGTAGGGTGGGTGGCCAGTCACTGCCCATCCAAAGTGGACAGCCCTTAGGACTTGGAGCGGGCAGGGTAGGTGCCCCTAAAGAGAATACACTATTGGTGTCCTAGAACTCTGTCCTTTGTGGTCCTATAGAGAGAATCCTGGAGACCTCAACAAGATACCCCAGTCCTTCCCCAAGGCCAGCGGGCCAGTTTCAAGGCTTGGTCATTGGGATCATGAGCGTTCTAGTGGGTGTCCCTGTGTTGCTGCTGCTGGCCTGGGTCCTAGCTGCCTTCTGCTCAACAGGTATGTCAGGTAAGGCTAGTCATAACCCTGCCCCTGTCCCACCAAAACCAAAGCCTCAGGTCTTGCAAATAGCCCTGCTGGCCATTCACCACATTCACCACACTCTACGTTCTACATTCCTCAGGGCTCCTGTCTGTCACGAAACCTTGTAAGTCACCATACTTCACACATACTTTGACCATCNGAAGGGTCTGTGGTCACCAGAAGGGTCTATGNCACCATACTTCACACACCCTAACCACTACAAGAGCCTGTGGCCACCCTACCCANAGCTAGCCCCAGGCTGCTGGTTTTACTAACAATTGATGAGAGTTACCATTTCCTGTGGCTGGAAGGAAGGTCTAAGTCAGCCTTCGGGCCCCTGTCACAGATGGACCATTCCTACACTGCCATCTCCAGGAGCCCCCGAGCTAAGTCTGGTCATTAGCCAACTAAGAAGCCACTCATAATATCTGCTGCATGCTGGCCATGTGCTATGGTGCACCGGGGAAAGGGGTACAGATACGTATCCATCCCTGTGGCAGGCCCATATTCCACAATTCATGTCCAAGTAGGAACTCCCAATTACTAAGAGGGAAGGGCGTGAGTGGGAATAGGAAGCCTGATGCCTGCCCACGGTCTAGATCTCTTCAGGGATCTGAAACCCCTACTCCAAGCACAGACACACACAAACACTGCCAAGACATTCCCCTCCACCAGGGAAGATGGCTCAGCAGCTGCCCTCTAATTCAGAGTATGTTTCTCAACAGAGGCCCGAAGAGCTGGAAGCAAGGAACAGCCTCTGGTGAGTCTGGGTCCCCTTTGTTGAGTGATCCATCACAGTCACCCCCAGGACTTGGTACAGGCAGAGAGACCATGGAGCCTAGGGGCTGCAGCCTGGAGAACCAAGCTCACACTTCCTACCAGGACCCTAGAGCCATATCCTGCTGCTCTACCCACCAGCTGACCCCAGAGTGCATAGCGCTGTCATGTCCAGCATGGTCACCGCTTATTCTATTCTGAGCAGAGATGAGTGTAAATGTCACATTTTGAAACCCTAAACCTGCAAGAAGGCCAGGAACCATTTAGAGGTAGAAACTGAGTCAGAAACAAAAGGGCTGCATCCTTAATCTCAGAGAGGGCAGTGGGGAGAAGGGACAACTGTTAGGTCCCTGTTTCAGTGACTGAGGTCCCTAAGAAGAACCCCAAATCCAATGATAGGCTACCTCAGCATAGGGCATGGTTGAGATTATGTGATGCACACACCGTCCCCAACTGACCACACAGATGACTCTTTCTTCTTCTTCCTCCCTTGAAGAAGGAGGACCCTTCAGCAGCACCTGTCTTCAGTGTGGCCTACGAGGAGCTGGACTTCCAGGGACGAGAGAAGACTCCAGAGCTCCCCACCCCCTGTGTACACACAGAGTATGCCACCATTGTCTTCACTGAAGGGCTGGGTGCCTCATCCTTAGGACGTAGGGGCTCAGCTGATGGCCCTCAGGGTCACCGGCCTCCNAGGCATGAAGATGGACACTGCTCTTGGCCCCTTTGACCAGATGTTTCAGCCATTAGCATCCTGTAGACTCTCCGCAGAGGGCACCGGTCCATTCCTCCATCAAGAGGAATGTGCAGGCTACAGTGCAGCAAAGGGTCTGAGCTATCTGGAGTGACAGCCCAGCACTTGTACCAACTCCAACACATGCGATGTTGAGTGACAGTTCTCTTAATGTTTACCACAAGCTGGAAGCAACAGGCATCACAAAGTGCAGAGCTGGCCTGAGCCTAGGTCTCTTGAATCCTGCTGCTGGGTACTGCTAGGGGCTTAAGTCACTGTGGCCTATGGCCTCTGGGGAGCCTGTGCCTAGAAATGGGGGAGTCCTGACTAGAGACTGCCTGTGAGGCACCCCATAACAAGGAGCTCCAGGTACATAGTAGACTCAGCACCTAAAGCTGCCCTTGGGAGATACTCTAGTGGGAAATTCTTAGGCTGGAGGACCTAAGGACCCTGAACTAATCCCAAGACCTGGAGAGGTTCTGGTGAAGACTAGAAGAGTCCCTACCTTCAGGGGGTCTGGGGAAGCGTGAGCACTCACCAGGCAAAGGCTCTGTGAGAATCCCTGCTGTCCTTCTGCGTGCACAGGTACCTCAGCTCTTTCTACAGCTGGGAAACTGAGGCAATGAAGGGAACCGACAGAGGTAGAGACCCACCCACACCTCCAGTGAGGCACTTGCTTTTCCCTACTCTCTCCCTAGGGACCAAAAGGACAAGTCCCATGTCAGCAGCAGGGAAGAGAAAAGGGAGACACAATTTTGACTTNTACCAACTGTGGCCATCTTGGGCAGTGATTTAGGTGTGGGGTCCCTCCACTCATCCTCTCCTGGAGTCCAGTTCTGGCTCCCATTCACACTGTGGCCAAGAAGTGGACAAAGGATTTTAAGGGTCCCCTTGGCAACTAAGACAAGCAAGGTAGCAAGAGCCTTGCTGTCTGGTGGGCACCCATCTGGTCAGGGCTCAGGAGTCCCTTTCCTTTGGTTCTAGCCTATTATAATTAAATGGTCACACAAGCTTTAAGTTCTGTTCTATTTCTGGTGGTGTTGGGGCTGGGGCGGTACAAGAAGAGCTGCAGGGCCATGCCAAGGCTCCAGGTGAAGTAGGGCAGGTCACCACCGTCTTCNGGCCCAGCCTGAGTCAGTCCTTGTCATTACTGAAGTACACAGACACTCCCTAGCCTCATCTCCATTCGTCATCCTCACATCTACATGTCATCACCCAGGTATGAAAGACCTCAAGTGTAGAGGTTGAGAAAGAAGCATGCTCCCCACACTAGGCCTTCCAAGGGTCCAACAGCTACAGACCCCAAGCCTCAGCCCAGCAGGAAGGTATCCTGGGCTGCTTTGTCTGTGTCCTCCATGTCCTCCTCTGTGAGTCCTTGCAGGCAGGGTTGGTGCCATGTGCTGGGAGCCATCTCGGTAGGGTGAGTGAAGTATATATGGTTATGAGAGCGGTACCTGGGGGCCCCTCCCCAGGGCATGGGATAGGACATTTCAAAAAGGATAAACTTGTTCCCAGCCCATCAGTAGCCTGGGGTTTTGACTTTTGACCACAGAGGAAGGCGGGAAGCCCTCTCCCGCCTCTATCTGAAGACCAGACAGCCGCCTTTGGGTGCTGCAGCTGCCCACACACTCCCTGGCCCTTTGAATCCCTCCTGAGCTCACTGCCATTGAGCAAGGGAGAAGGAGATGCCATGTCCTGGACAGGCAGTGTCAAAGGAGAGATGCCAAGAATAAGCCAGGGTTCTAGAAAAACTCATCAGTGCTACAAAAAGAAACCTGGTCACCCAGCTGAAGAAGGTGAACACCAAGAAGCTCTCCACTGTTCAAGAAGCCCTCTTGGGGAGCAGACAGTTGAGTGCTGGCCTGTTCCCTCTATCACAGCTACAGATGAGGCATTACTTAGAACAGTGGTTTTCAACCTCCCTAATGCTTAGACCTTCTAATACAATTCCTCATGTTGTGGTGACCCCAACCATAAAGTTATTTTGTTGCTACTTTATAACTNTAATCTTGCTACTGTTATGAATCATAATGTAAATACCCAATATTCGACCCCTGTGGGAGTTATGACCCACAGGTTGAGAACTGCTGACTTAGCAGTATATGAGATGGCTGCAGAAGAAGCAGGGCACAGACATGCCTCCCCATAGGACACAGGGTTCTGCTCACAACGGCTCCATACCACAGACATAATAGTTCTTCCTACTTGATCTATAAATTCAACATNGTTCTGATTAAAAGAAAAGTCTCACCTATAGAGTTATAATGTATGTAGGAATGTAGATGAGGAAGCAGGCAAGATAATCATGCAGGAAGGGTTAAAGGAGGCCCCACTGCTTGTGCTGGGACCAGCAAGGAGCAGCCTGAAGTCCCTTCGAGTGGGCACTTCCTATTAGGCGCTGGCATTCCCCATGGTACTCAGATTCCCACCACAGACAACATACTTGTACAGTCCCGAACCCAGCAGACTGTATGGACAGTACGAGCAAGAAGCTCAAGCAGGTGAGGGCATGTTCCCAAACAGCATGGGTACGGGGCACACCCTAGCTATTATAAGGCTTCAGTCAGGGAACAATTCAAACTAAGATGGCACATCAGACTCACAAAGTGGAAGGCAAAAGCCTCGAGGTGGTGAAAAATACCATACGCAAACTGTTATGGTAAAACATTTGTATCATCACACAAAGATCCAAATACAAGCTAAATGGAGATCTGAAAGTCTAGAAAGGAGAAAATCCAAACTATCATGGAAAAGTTGGCAGGAGACATAACCATTAGTTCACCAAAATATGTGGTGCACATCCATCGATGCCCGCTTATGCATGCGTGCATATACAATGTGCATGTCCACGCATGTGTTATGTGTATATCCATGTGTATCCATTCATGCACATGTGTATACAGTGTGTGCATGAATGTATGTGCCATATGCAGGTCACATGTTCATATGCATGTTGCATACATGCACGTGTACACACACACACACCTTAAACAGTGAGAGAGCATTAAATTTTACTCATCATCCTCACTCCGTGGCAGAAGGCACCAAGCTTATAGCATTCACCTTTGCCCATCTGTCCCCTGTGGAACACTGATGGGAGGGGACACAGGACTGTCAGTGCTGAGTCAAAACTACACAAACCC
>LZPO01017413.1:174707-187401 GCA_001675575.1 Neotoma lepida
ACAAAACACCTCCCCAGCAGCACCTGGGCTATGTGTAACCCATAGCTGGGTACCACACCTTGACCACAAAACTACCCAGCCTGGTCAAGTCCCATGTAAACTAGGTGGACAGGGATCAAGTCCTGAATTCTTCCTGGTACTGACAGACTCTTGAAGATCAGATAGGAGCCACAGGGCAGGCACTCCCCAGAGTGGAGGCAGCCCTATGGCTGTTTGCATTTTCAAGTTTGTGAGCCATGGGGATTACTCAAGATTATGCAAATATGCTCAAGAACATGCAAAAATCATCTACTCTCCTTTCTTAATTTCACAGCTTTATTTTTACACGTTCTTAATGGAAAGACTTCATTTTTTTAATTGTTTTAAGTTTGCAGAAAGNAGAAACCTCCTATGTATTACTCCTCCCAGCCCGGACAGCTAAGTACAGAGTCCCTACATTTAACAGATTTAGGGAGAGCATTTNCTGCCACTGCAAATCCACACTCACACATCATTGTCTTACAGAGTGCAGCTTACATCCGGGTTCCCTTGTCAGTGGCACTGCAGTGGGCATTGGCAGATGTGTAGTGACATGTACTGCCTTTACAGAGCCCTGTCAAGTATTTTCACTGCCCTAGAAGCCCTCCTGAAGCAGGAAGGCAAGGTCAGATGCACATAACTACGCGTCATAAAAAGATTAACTCCAAGATTCAGCAACCAAGAAAGACCATCCCTTGGACTGACCCAGACCTCCCTTCTACCTCCCCAGGGAGTATGTAAAATCCTCACAACACAAGAAAAATCAGTCACCTACAACCTACAAAAGCAAAAAATACAAATCAAAAATAAAAATAAAATAAAAAAGTAAAAAAAAAAAATCACCACTTTAAGGGATCTCCTCCTTTTTGTTTTGTTTCCAAATGAAAAAATAAAACCCCTGGATGTGATAATGCAATATTCTAAAAATATCTCTGACATTCTAAGAGACTGGAACTTTTGCTGGGCCTCACAGCCAAAGTTAATAACACCTTGACGTACTTAAGACTCAAGACTGCTATCTTCCTGTGTCCTCAGCCTGTTTTCTTGACCTGCCTTTAAGAGATTATGTAACAATGAACCTTGCATGCCTTGGGTTTTCTGTGTGATCAACTTTTACAACTTAAGCAATGCATAGTTAAAATCTTAAGTCACATACTCTTCCATGCCCCTGACCCAAATAATGCATGTGTATCATTTGCTAAAAGTAGAAAGTACAGAGGTTGAAAGCAATATCCTAAAATCTATCACAAAGGTTGAAAGCATCCATTTATGGGTATTGGTTGATAATGGTGCTTGTTTTCTGGGTCAGTTGAGATCAGTTAGNGCCAGTGACTTAATCCCTTGTAAAACTCTGTTAAAGATTTCTGTCAAGTATTCCATTCTCTCCCCAATACGATGCTTTTTATGTTGCTCAATAAAGACAGAGCAGAGTCCTTTGTTAGGGACTGACAGACAGACAGACNCAACACACACACAGCTCATACAACAGACAGACACCACTCACAGGCGTGGACAGCCTCGACGCACACACACTGAACAGAAGACACAGACACAGGGATAGATTCACAAGACAGCCTGTAGGCAGGCACAGGTTCAGACTCACACAACAGACACACCAAGGATGGATGACACAGGGAACATAAAGTAGAGAATTCTAATCTGGACTGTCTCTTGGTTGAATGACTGCATGGGGAAGTACTCCAATTTCTTTCCTTAATATGACACCAACGCATTATTGGTGACTTAGAGTCAATCACTAATGCAGATAACNCACACACCTGGACTTGAAAACAGTTGTTGAGCCTCTGGCTTACTCGAGCCACTCCCACTCTGTGGAGCACACCTATACTTCCTTCTCTATTTAAAAAAATCTGTACTTTAGCTACTGCATTTCTGTGTCTTATTGAGTTCTTTGTTCAAGACACAAAGAACCTTGAGATCAGGTCATAGAAGACACCCAAGAGTCTCGGTTCTGAGTTCACATACGTACACACACACCTTCACTCAAGCCCTGACCCCTTCACTCCTTGGCTATGCCTTTTCCAGAGAGCCCTGTGGTTGCAATCACACAGTAAGAGACTTTTCATATGGCCTCTTCTAGCAATACGCATTTGAATTTCATCACTGCCTTTACATAGCTTGATAGCTATTCCNTGAACTTTTCCTAGGAAAATAAACAAACATCTTCTCACCCAAGATAGGGCCCCAACAACAAAGAAAATTGTTATGCCCGCCAAGGAGCAGACATCCCATGCAAAAACAAAAGGTTTCTTTATTCAAGCCAAGCCAGGGCAGGGACTTCGTCCAACGCTCCATTAAGAGTGAGTGAAGGAGGAAGCCCCTACCATGCATTACAAGGGGTTTATATAGGAAAAGTTTACATGCAGTGGGTTACATATCTTAGTGTCTTAGGATTGGACGAGGGAGGTAGGGATGAGGTAGTTCTTTGAAGTTACTGGCTGAAAACTATAAGCATGAAATTACTAATGGCTGACGGGATGCAGGGTATCTACAGAGACACAAATTTTTTACTCCCTACGTTGGTAACTTGGCGGTGGAGGCACAATGGTAGCGGTGCTGTTTACCATGTGAGAAAAGCCACGGGGTGCAACAGAACCCATTATCAGAGTTTTATTAGAAGAGAGAGACAGGAAAGAATGTGACCAGGCCTGTGGAAGACNTGCAGAGAGGAGAGGGGGGAGGAAGAGAGAGAGAGGAAGGGGGGAGATTCCCCTGCACATGCACTTACAGAGCTACGCCAGCATGCGCATGGATTGCATGATCACACTGAGCACAAATTACATGATCATACAGCACGAAGATTACGTAGAAGTAAGCCCCTTGCTTGGCTACTGGACTGCGCATGTGCAGTGGCCAGGAACTCCAACACCCTATATCCTGTTTGCTGGGTCCAGGATATATACATTCAGATTTATTGTTCCAGCCCTAATTTCACATGAGTTCAATCTCCCGTCAGCTGAGTTTAGTCTTAGGTCAGCTCTAAATTATTGGTCAGCTTCTGCGTTCATTTATAGGTCCGCAGATACCTTCAGATGGGACCAACTCTCAAGAGGGCTACTGATTTTTCCCCTTCGAAAAACTATTTCTCTCAAGTCTAGTTTGGTGAACCAATGCCTTTGAAGTTCTTTTGTTTGTTTGTTTGTTTGTTTGTTTGTTTGTTTGTTCATTTGTTTTTCGAGACAGGGTTTCTCTGTGTAGGCCTGGCAGTCCTATCGAGGATTTGGGGAGTCTAGCCCCTCAAAAACCCTCTCCCAGGGTCTGGGAAGAATCTACAACCAGCTGATAATCTAATCTTGATGACATTAAATGAATCTATGCACATGAAACTCTTTAGTCCATTCATTTTATGTTCCTGAATCAAGNTTCTATCTACACAGTTTCAATTCTGTTCTTATACTTAGCTCCTCTCTGTCCCTTCTCCTCCTGTCCTATCCTAATTTTAACTAAGCTCTTTTGCCTCGTCCTCATCATCATCTTCATTTCTCTCCATCTTGGTCCTGTTCATGCCCCAGAACCGGTCCCTGACCTGCCAGCAGCTTGTCTTTTTTCTAATCCCNAGGTCCCTACAAAAGCTATAATAATCAGCTTCATTTGCAACCCAAAAGGGGAGTGCATAAGGCCTGGAATAAATCAGAAAGGGAATCTATGTGCTCAAAATATATTCTTAGAAGTGGTTAGGTGAAATGTTACGAGTCTATCATAAATGTGCTCAAACTACAATCTTACAGGTGCTTAAGTAAAAGAGTCTATAAGTCACTAAAATAAAACTGCCTCTATTTTCCTATGCCACCAGACACTGGCAGGGCAGGGTGACTCTGCTTGGCTAGGAAGTCTGCCTCATAGCTACATTGCACCTGGTATGCAAAGAGCCCTTTTGTTCTGAGTCAATTGCTCTTTGGGCTGTGAGAGAAAGAAGGGCTGAGCTTTATTTGCACAAGAAAGCTGTGCACCTAGCTGTCCCCTAGGCCTCTCTGGAAGAGTGTTTACCTTAAGTCAGGGGACTGTTTGCTGTTGTGGCCTAGGATGCTGGATAGGTATTTCAGATAAAATACACTGTTAGGGGTTCTTGGAAGCATACATAGCATACAAGAAAATCATTGCAGGAATTGGCTAATATATATATATGTTATGCCCAGATTTGGACCCCCAAAAAGACCACCGGAGACCGAGGATGTCCAGAATGCAACAGCAAGGTTTATTCTCTCGAAATACAAGCCAGGCAGGGAGATCTCCTCTGCAGTGCCCTGAGGCAAGACAGAGAGGAGATCTGTCCCTGCTCTGTGAACTTAGTTTTTAAAGGCAAAAGTCACAAAATTTTTCAAAGGGGAAGGGGGTTAGTACNGGTTTATTNTTTNACCAGCTTACTCTTAGGAATTTTTACAGTTCCTGNGGCTTATCTCTGCTTACTTTTAGGTTCCTGAGTTATTAGTTATTTCATCCTTAAGTTNGNCCTGTTTGTTTGTCACAAGACCTCTCCTATAGACTATCTCCAGAGTTGAGACATTCTGTGGTTAATCAGTTGCTTTCAGATAGTCCTCCGGGCATCCTGACCTTTGTGACTTTATACTGTTTCAATTCCCCAGAGCCTCTTGTCAGCATTTCTAGGAAGCTCGGAACTCAGGCCTATTCAAGCAGAGGCTGTTAGTTTAAAATTAGTTTTGAGTGAGGGTCTTATTTTTAAATGAGGGTACTTCAATATACAAAAGCTAAAATATCACCAAGACTACATAAGCCATGGCTTGACCTTTGGAAAAGTCCTTGACCTTTCCAAGTAGTAGCTTTTGTGATAGTAGCTGGATTCCATTACATTTTCCTGTGGCTTGCAGCACTGTTCTAGAACTTGCTAGNCTCAAACTCACCTGATCCACCTGTCTCTGCTTCCTGAATGCTGGGATTCAAAGCATGTGCCACCACTACCCAGTTGACTTTAAGGTTCTTACAGAATGGATGAGAGCTTATTTACAAGAGCACAGGCAACTGATCAACAACTACACCACTGAATAAAATGTCTTTCTCAGAAAGTTAGCAGTTTATATATTCTCAGGGAGGAGTGTGTGATAGGAATTCTAGCCATGCCCCCAGGATCNTGCATGCCCTGGCAAGACACTTAGTCATTTCTGCCTAGTCATTTCCGGACTGTATATCCTATGTAATCAGTGTGCTTCATGGTCATGTAATTTGCACACACCATGATCACGTAATCTATGCACATGCATGGAGTAGCCATGTTGGGCCCATGTGTGCATGCTCGGGATAGTTCCATAAAAGGCNGCTCCCATGTACCCTCCCCTCTCTCTGCACATGTCTCTCCAACAGGCCTGATCACATTCTGTTGTGTCCCTCCATCCTCTTAATAGAACTCTCATAGTGGGTTTTGTTGTGCCTCATGACTTTTCCTTGCGGGTAAAAGTGCNGCATAAAACCAACAGTATGGCTGCATAAGCCACTCCCCCTTCAATCATTAACTGCATTATAGTATGTATATTTATAGGAGATAAATAGATTGATTAATAGATGATAGATAGATAGATAGATAGATAGACAGACAGACAGACAGACAGACAGACAGATAGATAGATAGATGATGGATAAGTAGACAGATAATCTCCTCAGAGAGGGCCAGAGCCCAGAAATGGTTAACTGCTGATATATTTTCAGAGAAAAACTACCTTCTAATTCTCTCTCCCCAGAAACTGTCAACTGTATATCCTCAGGAAGGGGCAGAGCCTTGTAGCCCCTTCCTCTCTTCTATGAAGGAACACCAAAGGGCCCAATCTTTGGAGACCTCACATAGATAGTCACATCCACTGGGAGCTCAATTGGGCAATGGCCACTTCTTGCCTGAAGGACAGCATTTTGAAATAATGTTCTTCCTTTTAGTGTTTAGGTTAGGATTAGCAGTTGCCTCCAAGTTTCATCAATTGTGAATAAAACTGCTATTAANACCATGTTTAGGTTCTTGTGTGGATACAAGTTTTCAACAACTGTAGGAAGATACTGAGGAGCATAATGACTGAATTATATGGCAAAAGAATATTTTTTTTCTAAGAAACTATGGGATTTCTTCCCNTGTGGTTCCATACTCCTTCCAAAAATGGCAAAGAGTTCCTGAGGCTCCACATCCTCTGAAATCTAGTGAGGTCTAAAGGGCTCTAGCAGGCCTGAGCCTGGCAAACGGCACCAGCAGGTTTTGCCTTTTCCTTTCTCCCTCTTGCTAAAGTCTTAGGTTACATTCCTGAAGCTAGCCACCAAGGTCTATTCCTTTATTTGGCCACTAACTCATTCCTTAGACTGATCACCAAGGTCCNACTACCAAAACATCAAGGTTCAGTAATCAAAATTCATTGTTTGGATGATCTAATTAAAATACCCAATCAGAACTTATCAACACATCCTGGCTCATTCTAACACAGACCTCTGTTGTGAGATATTTGAACACTATGTGAACATATATTGCTGCGATTGGTTTAATAAAGAGCTGAACAGCCAATAGCTAGGCAGGAAGAGGTTAGGTAGGACTTCTGGGCAGAGAAAGGAAGTAAGAGATGAATCTAGGCATGAAAGATGCCATAGAGGAACAAGTCAGACATACAGAATGAGAGAGAGGTAAAAGTCATGGGTAGAATGTAGATTAATAAAAATATGGGTTAATTTAAATTATAAAAGCTAGTTAGACAAGCCTAAGCTAAGGCAGAGCTTTCATAATTAATAAGAATTTTCTGTGCCATTATTTGGCAGCTGGCTGGTAGGACAGACTCATTACAGACCTCCCCTTTTTAACTCTTGGTTTTTTTGGTTTTTTTNAAGACAGGTTTTCTTTCTCTGTGTAGCTTTTGGAGCCTGTCCTGGAACTCACTCTGTAGACCAGGCTGGCTGCAAACTCACAGAGATCCGCCTGCCTCTGCCTCACAAGTGCTAAGATTAAAAGCATGCACCACCACTACCCAGCCCCTTTTTTCCTCTTAAAATTAACACTTGCACAGCTGTTTGCTGCTGTTTCTGCCCAATTCAGAATCAGCCACCTAGTCTCTTTGCCTTGCTTAATAAAGGATCTCTTTACATTTGGTTTGTGCTTGGAGATTAGTGTTTGGGTATGGTCTATGCCTAATCTAGGGTCCAGAGAGGAGCACCCCCACAGTACACAGGTCTCTTCAAGGTCAGTGTCTATATCTGTGATAGTTTGAATATAATTGGCCCCCATAATCTCATAGGGAGTGGCACTATTAGGAGGTGTGGCTTTGTTGGAGTATGGCCTTGTTGAAGGAAGCGTGTCACTGTGGGGGCGGGCTTTGAGGTTTCCTATGCTCAGGATACCACCCTGTGTCACAGTTCACTTCCTGTTGCCTTCTGATCAAGATGTAGCCAGCACCATGTCTGCCTACATGCTGCCATGCTCCCCATCATGATGATAATGGACTAGCTTCTGAAACTCTGAAACTGTGAGCCATCCCAATGAAATGTTAAACTTGTAAGAGTTACCAGGGTTATGGTGTCTCTTCACAGCAATAGAAACCCTAACTAAGACAGTATCATAGTAGATCTAAGCAGGTGGTTGGCCTTGAATTTGTAATCCCACTGCCTCAAATCTCCCAAGTGTTGGGATTATAGGGGTAAACCACCACATCCAGCCTCTACTTCATTTGCCCCAGTTTTAGAAAGTCATCACTTTCCAAATGTTATCTATTTTTATGTGAATTGTCAAGTTTATTTGTATAAAGTTGCTCACAGCAGTCTACAGATCTCTGGCAAGCTCTCTCTCATTCCTGTGAGAAATGTAACAGAAATATAGTGTCTTTTCTATCAAAGGGTTAAATAAGATAAGAAAAGCACCATTTTAAAAGAAAATTGTAAAAACACTGTTTGACAAAAACCCTTCCCAAAGTCAGCATTTTCTTTAAAAATCAAAATACATGCTCAAGGTTTCGTTCTGCTTATCAACTACACCACTTGCCTAAGAATGTGAGACCCACCAAGCCTTTAATCCCAGCACTCTGGAGGCACAGGCAGGTGGATCTCTGTGAGTTTGAGGCCTACCTGGTCTACAGAGTGAGTTCCAGGACAGCCAGAGCTGTTACACAGAGAGACCCTGTCTCAAAAAACAAAAAGAAAATTAATAAAAAGAATGTGAGACCTAAGCTCTGACCACTCAGAGTGAGGCACAAGACCCCTTTGCACTAGGAATAAAGTCCACCAGCCATACTTGCTTACTTGATTTGGTGTGGCTATGCACCCTTCTTAACTGACTTTCCTTTGGTCTGCTTGCCCTGTCAGTTACTGAGAGAGTTTCAGTCATAACCAAGAATCTGCCTGTTTGTTCCTATGAATTGGTACACTTTTGGAGCCCAACATTAACAGAATACAAATTTACAGCTGCTGTGACTTTCTTTTGAATGCTTCCTTTTCCACTGGCAGAGGTCTCTTCCTGCACACCCACTCTTATGAAAGTGTCCAAGTGCCTCTCATAGTCTGCTGCCAGCCTCTCTTGTTCTGTGTGTCTGTCTACCTCCACTGTTGATGGCATGTGGCTGTTCAGGTCTTTGATGTCTGCTTCTGTTCTTGCCAGCATAGCCAATTTGTCTTTTAATTAGAATGTTAGTCAGTTTGTGTTTAGCATCATTTGGATACGTTTGGGTTTGAACTGATTGTTTTGCCTTCTGTCTCTACTTTCTGTTTTGGCTTTCCCCGTTCTGTATGTAACTTCCCATTCCTTGTATATTTCAAGTTGATCTTTTTCTCTTCACAATTGTCACCTCTCAATATGGGGATCAAGCAGCCTTCCTCAGCGTATGCTCTAGCTGACATGATATACTACATCAATAGCTTATACAAATTACAACTGTCAGCTTTTTTGGACATAGGAAGCCCTCAAGATACCTGCCTTCTGTTTGCTGCCCACTCCACCTCACTGCTTTATGTCTTCATTGATTTTTAAAATTCCAGTCCATTTTTTGTTTACTTGAAAATATAACTCTTTTTCCTTGATTTATTTTTAAGATAGATTTTCACTATATAGCCAGGCTAGCTTTGATCACTGGATCCTCTTACTTCAACCTCCAGGAGTTCTGGGCTTACAGGCATGGACTCTTGCCCTTCATTCAGTTTTGTTTTGTTTTGTTTTGTTTTTTCTTTTTTTGGTTTTTTGAGACAGGGTTTCTCTGTGCAGCTTTAGAGCCTTTCCTGGAACTCACTCGGTAGCCCAGGCTGGCCTTGAACTCACAGAGCTCTGCCTGCCTGTCTCCCGAGTGCTGGGATTAAAGGCTTTCTTGCCTTCATTCTTGAAAGGTACTTTTTGTGGCTCTCAGGTTGACAGTTATTTTCTTTCCACATTCTCTAAACAGCCTCTTTTGTGGCCTCTTTCTCATGCTCTAGCTCCCTGGTTGACTTTAAGACTTCCCAGCTTCTTGGGTTCCCGTGGTTTAATACAATGTGATCAGCTGCGGTTTTTCTTCTGGTTTATTCTACTCAGTCATAGGCAACATAAATTGACCACAGCCACTCCCTTGACCACACCCAAAGAAGACTGTGGGGCCCGTGGGATCAAGCAGTCTATCTCTCAGTGAAAGCTCCTGCCTTTTGCTCCAGCCACCATCCTAGACTAGGGGACAGGTTCTGTGAAGTTAAATGGTCATCCTGGTAGGACATTGTACCTGACACTTCTGTCCTCAGGTCAAAGCCCTTTCTGCTTTTCACCAATAACAGTGAAGACCCCTGTTCTTCCTAGACATTCTGGAAGAGACCTACCAGTCCCTCTTACTCCCCTCTGCTTGGGCTCTGTCCTGCAGGACCTCTTCTCTCTACCCTGGCCTCCACACAATTTTTGACAATGGCTCCAAGTTTGAAGCAAAATGAAGATAGCCCCTCTTCCCCCATTCAGCCAAAGTTTTGTTCTTGTTGTTTGGATTTTCTTTTCTTTCTTTTTCTTTTTCTTTTTCTTTTTTTTTTTTGGTTTTTCGAGACAGGATTCCTCTGTGAAGCAGTCCTGGCTGTCCCGGAACTCACTCTGTAGACCAGGCTGGCCTCAAACTCACAGAGACTTTTTAAAAAATTTTGCAGGTACCACCTAGTAAGGACCTCCCCAACCCCACAGTCCAGGAACATTTCCACCATGTGGAACCTAACAGAATTGCATCTTCCAGCAAGGAAGATATAGCAGGGATTGAAGGTCAGTTAAGACCACTGTTTGGTGACGTCTGCTGCTATTGTGATAGTTAACATTGTCAACCTGACAGGATCTAGAGTTATCCAGGCAATGAGCCTCTGGCCAGATCTGTGAGCCATTATCTAGACTGGGTTAACTGAAGTGGGAAGACCCACCTTAACTGTAGGTGGCATCAACCTATGGGCTTCAGTCNTGAACTGAATAAAAAGGAAGAAGCAGGCTGAGAACAAGTACATGTTCCCTCTGCTCTCTAATGCTGATGCGGTATGATCAGCTGCTTCAAGTTCCTGCTGCCATGACTGCCCCTCCATGATGTAGTGTATCCTCAAACGGTAAACCACAAGCAAACCTTCCTCCCTTAATTCGCTTTTTTCAGGATATCTTTGTCACAGCAACAAGACAAGCAACTGAAAAAGCTGTGAAGTGCTCTCTCATTTTCTCAGGAGTCTGCATACAGCACTGAGAGATACCATGGGGGTGTTTGGCACAGACACGTGTTGGATTAAGCAAATTACAGTGTAGGTATTTGCTCTGAATTAAACTGTTACCTCGTAGAAGAAGCACAGTTTGTGGTGGCACATGCCTTCATTCCCAGTCCTTTAGAAGTGCAGTGTGTGGCGGCATGTGCCTTCAGTCCCAGCCCTTTCCATGCAGAGGCAGGCAGATCTACCTGAATGCAAAACAACGCACATGCCTTGAGGCTAGAGAAATGTCTCAACAGGTGAAGTTCTTGTTTGCTGCACAAACATGGGGGAAAGGGTTTGTGCTTCCAATACCCACACAAAAGCCAGAGCAGGGGTATGCATATGTAACCCCAGAGCTTGGGAAATACAGACCAGAAGATCCTAGGGACTTGCTGGCCAGCCAGTCTAGCTGCAGGTTCACAGAGAGACCCTGCAAAGCCCCTTACCAAGGTTATATGAGCAGTAATGAAGACTCTGAGCTGCCTGCAAGCCATGCAGGGATCTCACGGATACAGCTTTCATGAGTTGTCATCCATGCTGGGGTAAGCTTTTCTTTTCTTTCTTTTTTTAAACTCATTTTTGGCTGCACGTATGTCTGTGCACCACATTCGTGCAGTGCCTAAGAATGCCAGAGGATCCTAGAGAACTGGAGTTAGAGTGTTGTGAGCCTCTGTGAGTTCTGGGAATCAAACCAGGGTCCTCTAAAGAGCAGCCAGTGTTCTTAACCACTGAGCCATCTCTCCAAACCCTGGAGTAGGCTTTTAAATGATGCAGCTGCCTTTAATTCACCCAGGCATCTATAAGTAACCCCCTCATCTATGCACCTCTAAGTAACGACAAAAATATAATTTGTTCAACAAGCTATACCGGTGTAGAAACATTTCTGTGATCTATTATTGGTACTTTAGCTGGAGCAAATAGAGACTTTTCACATCTCCTAGAAAAAGTCATGTAACATAAGCCTTTTTACCCATTCTTCAGAAGCTGTGTCTGGCTATTCCTTTCAAGAAAGAACTACCACTTAAAATTCTAGAGCTCTCTGCTTAGCTATCCTACATTTGGGAATCTGACTTACAGAAATGGAAGTCTATTTGTAAGGACCCAAGTTCCAGGAATGTTTGTAAGAAGAAACACTAAAAACATTCTGAACATCCTTGAATGAGGACAAGCAGAATAATTACAGAATGTCTATACTGTAGAATGTACTATGCAGGTTTTCCTATAATTTTTTTTATTGTGGTAAGATACACTTAAAATTTACCACCCTAATCTGCCATGGTTTGCATATAAAATGTTCCCCAACACTGATGTGCCTAACACCATGCCCATTACAGTGCTCAGAGGTGGACTCTGGGGGAAATGTTTGGATCTTGGGGCCCTGGCCTTATCAATGGATCCATAATCTAATTGCCGGGACATGGTAGAAAGCAGGAGGCAGACAGTTGGAAGATGTGGGTCATAGGGGTGTGGCCTACAAGGCTCCAGTCCTACCTTCTCTCTCTCCTTGGCAGCTGCCACCATGTGCGAGGCTTTCCTCTGCGATCCCTCCCACCATGGTGCTTTGCCTAGCCACAAGCCTAGAGACAATGGAGGCAGCTGACTTTGGACCAAAACCTGAAAGAAACCATGGTTCAACACAAATCTTTCCTTTAAGTTGGCTTTCCCTTGTATTTTGTGACAGTAATGAAAAGGGACTGGCAGTCATTTTCAGTGCACAGCTCAGTAGCATGCAGCACATTCGCACAAATTTTGTGTGTATCTTACTATAATAAAAATGTTGGGGAAAACCTGCAGGGTAGCCATCTCTTACTGTTCATCCCCAGAATGTCCTGTCTAAACAACTCAAACTCAGCCGGGCGGTGGTGGCACACGCCTTTAATCCCAGCACTTGGGAGGCAGAAGCAGTCCAATCTCTGAGTTCAAGGCCAGCCTGATCTACAGAGTGAGTTCCGGGATAGCCAGGGCTACACAGAGGAATCTTGTCTCACCCATTCACCACCACCCCGAAAAAAGGAAAAAAAAAAAGGTGAAA
>LZPO01017413.1:187417-197539 GCA_001675575.1 Neotoma lepida
GGGCTTTGTTGTTTATTAAATGTAATGAAACATGTCAAGCACAACACATGGGAAGCCTCCAGAAATGGGCAAAATAATAAAACAGAACTATCCGGACATGGCAAAAAAGAGAAATACAGAAACAAAAAAGATATATAAAAAGATAAAGACATAGAGATACAGACAGGTACAAGGTTGGGGAGGGACCCAAGGAGCAGAGAACATCGGAGCCAACCAGAGAAACTGACCAACCTGAAGCAGAGGTGTGAAATGACAGTCACAGAAAGATGAGACTCATCCAGGGAGAAGTCAGAGACCCAGAGACAGAAGCAGGGCTGGCTGCTGGTATGAGAAACAGTAATCCTCACTTTATAATAACAGTACTGGAGACTTAGTAGTGAAAGTGAAGCAGTTAATTTTATATCTTGATAAACCAGGTGGCTATAAAAACAGGAATGGCGTACATGCTGATTTGGCACAAAACACTGGGATTGTTTCCCATTCCGTTTCCTTGCCCACTGAATTTCTCATTGCCGAGTTCTTCAGAGAGATACAATCTTTCCTGCTTGTCTAGCATAGTCCCCACCCTAAATTCCCCATCCTTCTGGGGCTCCAGAGCCCCTCCCCTTTCCTGACACATGAGCAGACTGTAACCTTTTAACCCTAAGATAAACTAAAGAATACCCAGGCAAACAGGCACCAGCTTCTAGCTAGGGAAGACATGGGGATAGTGCCTCCTCATCTGTGATGAGGTCTAAATGTACCTCGTGCTGAAAACAGACAGTGATGATGTATTTCTTCAAACCCAGCTCCAAGTCCCCTGTTCTTTGTCCCCCTCCCCTTTGAGTAGAGCCCTGTGATGACTCTGGATCCATTTAGATAAGCAGTGTGACCCTCATCTTCCCTTCAGCTTTCTGAAGAACATTTCGTCTTCAAGACCACATTTTAAAGGTTCTGGGGTCAGGGCATGGCTGTCTTCAGGGAGGCATTATGCTACCTACCCAGGTATCATGTCTACGTAATATTAGAGCTGATGACCCCAGGAGCTAGAAAACTACATAGCACCCAGGATACTCACAGAACATGCAGTGCCCGGAAGCCTGGGCTAAGGAGAGGAAGCACTATCCCAAGGCATAACTTGCCCCATAAAAGAGACATCAAATACCCTGAGTGGTGGTAATAGGCCAGAGTTAGGGTAGGTGGGAAGGCAGAAGGAGAGACCTTCTGTGGGAACAGGCTTATCCTCTCCACATTGTAAGGTACTAAACATAGTCTGCTGTGGGGCTCCGAAAGCCCACCAGGAGGTGATGGGGACTAGATAGCCTGTCAGGGCTAAGGCCTGGCAGCTTTTTCAGAATATGGAGAGGGGGCTGGGAAGATAGTGAGATGGCTCAGCAGGTGACACAAACTTGGCAATCTGAGTTCAATTCCTGGAACCCACATAAAAGTGGCCACAAAGTTGTCCTATGACCTCTACATGCATTCTGTGGTATGCACATGTGCACATACCACCCCCAACACCTCATCATCATCATCATCATAATAATAATAATAACAAGAAGAAGAACAAGAAGAACAGGAAGAAGAACAAGAAGAAACTTAAGATTTGTTTAGTTTATGAGAATGACTGTCTTGCTTGCATGTGTATCTTTTACCACTTGCATGTAGTGCCCACGGAAGCCAGAAGAGGAAGTTGGATCCCCTGAAACTGGAGGTGGTTGTGAGCTGCCTTGTGGGTACTGAGACCCAAACCCAGGACTCTACAAGAGCAAAAAGTGCTCTCAACAGCTAAGCCATCTCTCCATCTCTAAATAAATAAATAAATAAATAAATAAATACCTACATACATACATACATAAGATCAGCAAACACACACAGACGCATGCACGCATGCATGCACACTGTTTCTTACCATGCCATACCTTCAACTACCTCTGAATCTGCCACCAAAATGGCCACCATCAGATATGGCTTCTCAACCGTGACCCCCAGAACTGTGAGCCAGCCAGTATCACCCTCCTTCCTTTAAAGAGTGCTCAGTCTGTAGCCCATGGCACAGTGCTACTAACAGTGAACACAGACTAAGACAGGACCCTGCCCTAAGCTAGACACTATCACCACATCCTCCCTCCCTACCTTCGGGGTACCACACAGAGAAACCCTGTCTTGAAAAACAAAAANTATAGCTTTCTCCATTTTCCAATTGTTCTGAAATAGCCATATACCTGTTAGTTTGTTTTAATTTTGTAAGGAAGTGTGCATACACAGATGTGTCTTAAATACTTCTAGAGGTCAGAGATCAACTTTGAGTCATTCCTCAGAAGCTATCACTTCGTATTTTGAAAGAGAGTCTCTCACTGAGACCTGGAGCATGTCAGTCAGGCTAAGCTGTTTGTCCATGGAGTCTTGGGGATTTACTGATCTCTGCCTCTCCGCTGCTGAGATTACAAGTGTGCTACGAAACCAGGCTTTTTACATGATGCTAAAGATGAACCACAGATGCTCGTGATTCACTGGCAAATGCTTTATTGAATGAGCCATTTCCCCAGCCCCCACAGATTGCTTTTTTAATCAGAAATTAGGACTTTAATAAGAAATACAAAAGGGTGCCAGGTGATGGCACATGCCTTTAATCTGAGCACTAGGGGGGCAGAGGCAGGTGAATCTCTGAGTTTGAGGTCAGCCTGGTCTACAGAGTGAGTTCCAGGACAGCCAGAGCTGTGTAGAGAGACCCTGTTTCAGAAAAAAAGAAAAGAAAAAGAAAGGAAGGAAGAGAGAGAGAGAGAAGGAAAGGAAGGAAGGAAAGAAGGAAGGAAGAAAAGGGAAGTACAAANGGGCTTCCCTGAGGGAGCAGTTCTGACAAACAGGAGCCCTCTCCAGAGCAGGGTGAAGAACGGGGCCCNTGGAGCAGGCCCTAGGAAGTAATCCTTCCTCAAATCAAGCTCTGTCCCCACTAGCTGGGGAGGCAGGCTCCCCAACCTGCTTCTCCTGCTGGAAGTTCAGAAAGTGACCAGACTTCAGTCATCAGCAAACTTCAGATTGGTTGGGGTTGGCACACAGCAGGTAGTGGAAGGAGGGGCTGGGGTGTCCACTGTTCCTGTTGCCTTCTTCACCCCTGCCAGCCACCCCTGGGATGTGGGAACTGAGCAGGGTGAAGGCGGGAAATGTGTGGTGATCAGGGCGGTGAACTAGAGTGCTGGGACCCAAGGCTTTGATGTGGGAAGAAAGGGACACAGCACAATCCCTTTATTTCTCACTCTCACTCAGAAAGCAGCCAGCGCCTCAGTGACTCATCCTCCAGAAGCAGTGAGGAGACTCGATCCATCCCAGGGTCATGCTGACCTGCCCTTAGCCTCCTCTATACACTCCACCCTTCCGCCCCAGGTGCCTGCCAGAGGGTCAGGCCATCAAGAGGGCCAGCAATGCCCCTGAGGCTTGTCCCTGAGACCGCGGACCTCTAGGCCAGTGGGCACATTCTCCAGGACATCACCCAATGAGAACAAGCAAAAAGAGATGTCTTCATAGGAGGCCCTGGTCCCGCTCTCAAACAAACAGGCAAAGGCCAGGGATGCCCCGGGCACAGGCCCAAGGAACGCTAGGTCAGAGTATCCACTGGGGCCCTCATAGATCACCCAGGGCTCTGTCCAGCTATGGGGGTCTAAGGGGGACCGGCTCAGGTAGATTCCCATGTGGAGCCGAGCTCTACGCCCTGATGGGTGGGAATACAGCAGCCACGTGGGACTCTGAAGCAGAGAAGCAGAGGACATAGGGAGTTCTGGGGTCCAGGCTGTCTTATCGCCACCTGGCCCAGGTTCTAGGCCGTGATTCTCTGGGCCCCAGGACTGTGGGGAGCAGAATGACCCTCTGGGAACCCAACCTTCAACAGGACCCCCAGCACCTTGCCCTGAAGACTCCTGTACTCTGAGATAGAAGCATGGGGAATGTGGGGTATTCCCAGGAACCACTGGCCACTGGTCATCTTGAGGCCTGCTGGAGGGTGGGGCTGGGAAGCCCACAATGCTACCCTGGCAGCCACGAGCAGTTTCAGCCAGTGTAGGCACCAGCTCCCCTGGTAGAAAGGAGGTGCCCTCGTCAGCACTCAGAGCCTGCACACGGTTGCCCAGAGGGCTCCGGGCATTGCAGTAGAGGAAGTCTCCGTCCACTGCAGCCAATTGGCACTCTCCAGAGCGCAGGTTGGGCACAAGGCCTCCACAACGCCAGGAGATTCCATGGTCATCACTATAGAAAGCCAAGGAGTGGGGACTGGTCCAGCAGATCCTGCCAAAACACTCCCGACGGTCCACACGATAGGTGTAAGCAGGAACAAGCAGGCGACCTGAGCGTAGTTGAACTCCATGGCCTGGACCCACAGCAAAGGTGGCCCAGTCTAGACAGAGAAGGAGCCAGAGCCTTGGGTTAGGTCAGCTGACTGCCTCCCTATACTGGACCCCAAATGCACCCAGACTGGAGGAGCCTGCCAAGGCTGTCCTCAGAATCCTAGGAGCCTGCTTGGTCAAGTGCTTTCTTAATGGTTTTTAAAAAGACTCATTTTTAGTTATGTGCATATGGAGGGTATGCATGTGAGTGCAGGTGCTCAGAGAGGCTAGAGGGGGCAGAGACCCTGAAGCTGGGTTTATAGGCAATTGTGAACCACCCAATCCAGGTGCAGGGAACTGAACTCCAGTTCTCAAGAGCTGTAAGTCATACAAGCTCTTAGCCTCCGAGTCATCTCTCCAGCCCCTTGGTCAAGTGTTTTGCTTTTTGTCGTGGGGTACAAAGCACAGAAACCAGGCCACTCCCCAGCTGTGGCCAACAGAGACTTAATGATCTCCAACAGAGCGCTCAACCTTTGGGGCTCGGGCTACACAAGAGCAGTGGAGGGAGGGGAGCTTGGATGAGGTTTTTGGATAAACTCTGTTTCCTTGTCCACCTCCCAGAAGCTGCCACATCCCTCTATGTAGCAGTGAGGGGCCGGGTCCTGTAGCCCCTAGAGCCACTGCCTATCAGCAGGGGTCAGGGTAGTGACTGAGAGCAGTAGAGCAGTAGGTCAGCCCCTGTGGAGTGGGGGCTGCAGAGGTGAGAAAAACAGACTGGGGCCCAGAGACCAGGGCTGGAAGGAAAAAAACGAGGAAGCAAAAAAGAAAAGGAAGTCATAAAAGAGATGGGTTTGGGAATGAGACTTAACCCTCTTCTCTACAGACCAAGACAAGGAGAGCCCCTGGTGGGCTTAAGTCACCAGCCCTACCAGCAACTATTGACCTGGCACTGAAGATGCTTGGGAAATGCCAGACAGTCCTAAAGACAGTGTTAGGAAGTCATTGCTTGTGGGGGTAGGAGAGGCAGAATGAAGATTTCCAAGTGGTTGGTAGACCTATGTGAGGGACAAGGCCAAGCCGGCTTGAGTCCACGCCCATCTTACCCTGTCCTGTCCCTATTCCTCCACCCCACACCACCAGCCCACCCCACACCAGGTGTCACCTACCCTGTAATGCTGCCCCAATGGCCTCCTCAGTCAGGTCTCGCACACTGCCCCAGGTAAGGCCCGCGTCAAGGCTGGTCACACAACAGAGACGAGCAGCGTTCTTGCCGGTGGCGATCTGCACGGCCTCCGGCGTGTGGCCCAGCACCGCAATGAAGAAGAGGAAGATGGTACCAGAGTGTTCGTCCAGCACCGGGCAAGGGTTCATAGACCTGTGCTCCTCCAGCACCGCAGTCTCCAGCACACTCAGCGTGCCCCACTGAGGGAAAAGAGGCAACTGGTCAAGACATCTGGAGCCTGACCTCAGTCTCCAAGGGTGTCAGTAGAGCTGGGCTTGAGTTTCCACTCTGTGCCTAGCACTCACCCGCACTGAGCCCCGAGCCAGTGTGCCCCTCCGCAGCACCAGGCGGTGGGCATGGGAGTCATCAGGGCTAAGTCGCTGTTCCGCGAAGGCCAGCAGGGTAGGCCTGGGAGGCACACAGAGCAGCGCAGGCACACGGTAGGTCAGGCCTGTCCTCTCCTGCTGGAAGAGCACGGTCCTTCTGGGAACACGCGGGGCCCCCATGCCCTTCAGGTAGGAGCAGGGCACCTGAAATCTGTTGGGGAGGACACTCTACAAGTTTACATGGCCAAAAGCCAGCCCCACGCCCACCTGCCCATCTTGACGACACTTTCCCTCTCCCTCTCCCCAGGTTTCTCACAACCCATCAGCAGGCCCCTCACAGCCACTGCACCCCCAAATCTCTATAGAACTGCCCCTTCGTCCTCTCCAAGCTGCTCCTTTGCCAGGCTAGCTAGTGCTGGGATGCTGGGGAGCTGGGCAGAGAGACCCCACATCCTGGCAGCTGGTGTGTCCTGAATACATAGCACCACAGAGCTCACCCAATAAGAGTATGGGCAAGTGGACAAAGTCAGACAAAAGGGGAGGGGGGCTCAATGTCCACAAATATGGTGTGTGAGACCAAGGAAGGCACACCACACAGCAGAGGGAGAAGAACACTGGAACCTACCCACATGGAAGCAGAAGGGAGCTCCAGAAGTCTCCCCAGAAAATAGCTTCAGACACAGGGGATGCACCCATTGGAGACCTGGGCTGCCTAGCGGTTTGGAGAAGAACAGCAAAGCTGTCTTTGCCTGCAGCATACGTACCAAGTGCCTCTCATAGACACCAGAGAGAGCCAGGCTCAGGGCTGATCAAAGGGTAGCAAAAGGAATGCCAAGAGACCAGAGAGGTCCTGGCTTGATGAAATTGAGTCTTCCCTGTCAGAGCAGGGTCAGTGTGAGGCTGAGACAGTGGAGGAGTGGGTGGACAGCATTCCAGGGCCAGGAGGATGTACTGAACAAGGACGGACAAAGGCCTCTCCTCGTGGTCATCCGCTCTCCTGTCTCCCACTCTATACTCTGCCCCTGCAGCCACTTCTTAACTTTAGCCACAAGCCAAGGATGAGGCAGCTTACAGTCTCTGTGTGATCAGTGCTGCCTATGAGCAGCTGACTCCTTCTTGTCTGGACCCCCACCCCATGCATCCTCATCTGTGGGGTCCTGAACGGAAGGACAGCTGGGAGAAACACTTCCCCATGGAACTGAAGCCACAGGAGGGTGGCCAGGTAGTCCCAGGGCATGATTCTTCCCACTTAGCCTCTCAAAGAAGGATCAAATGGGGGTAGGTTGGGGGCATGAACCGGGCCTTCCAGGGACCACTCACTATCCGATTTGCACAATGGCAGACCAGAAGTTGAGTACATACAACCGAGGTGAGATCGATGGGAAGGCAGGGCAGGGGATGCATTACCTGCGGGACATGAACAATCAGAGCCCACAACCATCTAAGCCAGACCACCACCAGCCAAACAGCTCATGGCCAGGCACCCCAGGCCAGGCTAGAGCCAGACACACAGCCCACACCAGCCACTCCTGACCGGCCTACCATAAGCCATACAGAAGTAACTAGCACAGAGCACTGAGGGGAAGTAAAGAGAACAGAATGCTAGCAAGGCACCTGGACAAAGCTCAAGCCTCAGTAGGGATCTAGCATGACTTCACAGGATAGAGAAGTAGAGGACAGTCACTCACGTAAAGCAATAGCAGGCTCCGCAGACCACGGAGGGCTGTGCTGACCGCCACTAGCTCCACGCCTTAGGTCCTCTGAGTCTACCAACCACAGTCCAGGCCACAAGCTCCGTGATGCACACTGTCCTGCTCACTCACTACTAGCCCTGGGGCTTCCTAGCAGCTTCCTGTCTCCTGGAAGCCCCCCAGCTCTGCCCTCAAAGGGCAATTGTGCCAAAGTAGAAGCAGGTGCAAGGAGCCACGTGTCCCTTCAGACTGAACAGGCACAAGAGAGACATTTTCTCTATATTTGGATGGCTTCCCAAAGCCTAGGACCATAGGAACTGTGAATACAGACTGCAGAAGCAGAGAGCCTGAGCCCACTCCCCGGCCTGGGAACACAGCAGGACCGAGAGAGGCTCCAAGGACCATCAGGTCACTCCCATTGTGCGTAGGGGAAACTGAGGCCTACAAAGGGACAAGGCTGTCATTCGTTAGAGGAATCTTTTCCTGAGCTAGCTCTGGATTTCCATGGAGCCTCACAGTCCCGGGGAGACCTCAACTGAAGAACAGAAGCCAGGCCTCCCCCATACCAGCTGCCCACGTGGCTCATTCAGTAAGTTCCAGGGACCAGGATTGTCCAGGAAAGCTGTGTTTCAGCACAGACGCGTGCCATCCCGAGCAAAGTCTTTCTTGGGTGAAGAATCACAGATAGGAAGTTGAAGCCCTCAGCTCTGGCTGAGATGGCCACAGACTTCCTGTTATAGCTTGACCTGGGCAAGCTGCTACCGCAGAGCACCAAAGCCAGCCCACATCTTTGCCTCATGCCTTCACACAGATCACCCCATGTTTTGACCTGTGGCTTGATAACAGGGAAATCAGAGTCCCTTCTTAGGGTATTTAATCTTAATTATTTTAATTATTACTTTTTTGTTACACTTTGATTTGGTTATGTGTATCTATAAATAACTTAGGTCTTTTAGACAGGTATGGTGGCCCACACCTGTCGTCCCATGGAAGGCCAAGTCAAAAGGTGTGGTGATATTTGTAATCTAAGAAATAAAGGTTGCCTGAAGACCAGAGGACAGAGTTAGCCACAGATTTAGCTACAAAGTCGGGCAGTGGTGGCACACACCTTTAATCCTAGGACTCAGGAGGTAAGGGCAGATATCTGTCTGGATCTCTGCAAGTTCAAGGCCACCCTAGACTACACAAGATTAATCCAGTCTGTTCTACAGAGCCAGGCAGTGGTGGCACACACTTTTAATCCCAGCACTAGGAAGGTTGAGATAGGAAGTGAAATGGCCGGGCAGAGAAAGGCACATAAGGCAGGAGGAGACAGGAACTCGAGGCTTTTTGTCTGAGGTCTCAAGAGCATTCAGTCTGAGGATTCATGGAGACAGGATCGGCTGAGGAGCTGGCAAGGTGAGAAGTGGCAGTGGTTTGTTCCTTTGTCTCTCTGATCTTTCAGCATTTACCTCAATATCTAACTCCAAGTTTTTATTATAAGACCATTTAGGATTCGAGCAACAAAGAGGATTTCTTGAGCCTAGGAGTTCAGAGCCAGCCCATGAAACATAGAAAGACACCCATCCCCAAAAGAGAATGGCAAAAATAATCAATGTAAATGGTAAGTGCAAGATGGCCAATTAGACACCATCAGAAGACAGAGGTTTTCTCTCAAATGCTAATAAAATTTTCTTAAAGCTTCCCTCTGAGTCCATTATTAAATTCTTTTATGAAATTTTAATTCAATTTAGTTAATTAATTTAAAAGAATTTTGTAAATTCTTTTAATGAAATTAAATTAAACTAATTAATTCAATTTAAAATGATTTCATAAATTCTTTTAATGAAACTAAGAATTCAACGAAAACATCCCAGTTTTTCCAGTAACATGACAATCATGAAGATACCTTTAGGATGCTTCTTATGTTGTACTTATATTAGTAAATTATGATTGGCTGTTTGAGCTCACTGAGAAACTGGCTCTAGAAGCAGGGCCACCCCTCATTTCAGGAAAGAAAACAACAAAACAGGCTAAGNATAAAAACATCATTGAAAATAGCTAGAAGGTAAAAAAGGTGGTTTGAAATAAAATGACCCCCAAAGGGAGTGGCACTATTGGAAGGCGTGGCCTTGTGGAGTAGGTGTGGTCTTGTTAGAGGAAGTATGTCACTGTGGAGGCAAGCTTTGAGGTCTCATATATGCTCAAGATACCGCCCAGTGTCTGAGTTCACTTCCTGTTGCCTTTGGATCAAGATGTAGAATTCTCCAGCACCATGTCTGCCTGTATGCTGTCATACTCCCAACTACCATGGTCCCCATTATGATGACAATGGATTAAACCTCTGAAACTGTAAGCCACCACCTCAATTCAATGTTTCCCTTTACAAGAGTTGCCGTAGTCATGGCATCTCTTCATAGCAATAGAAACCCTAACTAAGACACCAACAGAGGTTACTAACTTTTTAAGATTTATTTTTAATTATGTATATGTGTATGCCTGTGGTGTGGGTATATGCATGAGTGACAATACATACATAATCATACATAAAGATAGATTTTTAAACCATATAGGTGTGTCTTTCATTTATATTTATAGTTTGTCAGGAT
>LZPO01017414.1:26192-58723 GCA_001675575.1 Neotoma lepida
AGAACAAGTCAGTAAGCAGCATTTTCCCATGGCATCTGCTTCAGTTACTGACTCCAGGCTTCTGCGCTGCTTGAGTTCCAGTCCTGACTCACCTCAGTGCTTTGCTGTTATTTGGAACTGTAAGATGAAATAAGCCTTTTCCTCCCAGAGTTTCTTTGGCCATGGTGTTTTATCGCAGCCAGAGAAACCTAACCAAGACAGAATCTAAGATGAGTCTGGGAAGATGGATGGGAAGAGCTAGGTAGAGGAAAGACAAAGTGAATCAAGACAAACAGAATATCATGTTGAAACTTAAGGACATAGCAACCGGCCTCCAAAACAATCTGGCTACGATCTCTGCCTAGTGATACCCACACCTTTATGTACTTCCCTCCCCAGAATGGCTAACCTGAGCTACCTATAAAATACTGTCAAATTGATTGTGTATGGTTTCCCAGGATAGCTTAGGTCATTCTTCCTGTTTGATTTCTTTTTCTGTGTTAAAAATATCCCAACAAAAATCAAGTGAGAGGAAGAAGGAGTTTGTGTGACTTACAAATTCAGGTTATAGTTCATCACTAAGAAGTCAAGGCAGTAACTCAAGCAGCTAGTCACATCACATCCACAGACAGGAGGCAAGAGAAAAGGCTCCTCCTTGCTTATTCACTTGCTAGCTTTCTTCATTTTCATACATTTCAGGACCCAGCCTAGGGAATGGTGCCACTCACAGTCAAAATAATCCTCCACAGATGTATCCATAAGCCAACATGATTAGCCACCCTAGTGTATTGATGAATCTCACTAAGACTTCCCAATGCAATTGGACTATATAAGAGAGTCACCTTTGAGCATATCTTCAGGCCAACCACGGACTCAGGTAATTGCAGGCCCAATCCATGGAAGTCCCAGGCTAGATCCCCACAACTAGCCACACCTGAATTACTATNAGACAACACACCCTTAATTATGTAACCCACATCTTGATGCTTCACAGTGAGAGATANTTTAGGTGGCATCCACATGTGCATCATGTCCTTGAATGAGAGGTTGGGCTAGAGAGGAATGGGATCTGGGGGGAAATGTAAAGATCAGAAAGGTTTGGCAAACTGGATAGGTCACAGAGAGCTATGAAGAGAGATTGGTGATGCCTTTGACACTTAAGTGACACAATTATAATTTTTTAACTAGAAAGTATGTGTGCAGACTGGACAGCATGATGAAAGATACCGGTACCAGCAGATGTATTTTCAGGCTTGCATTGCAGGGAGTTATTTCCCATGGCATTGTCAATGCACATTCATATTCAAAGCTGACTTTTGGAGTCACCAAAAGACACCCCCTTTCCCCTTTCAGGACTTGTGTCCACCAGATACTTGCTGGAGGATTTCCTGCCACTGCTTGAGCTCCTTCACAGATGAGGAGCTTTCCTCAGGTGAAGCAACCATCAACTTGTCACTCTGAAGATGTAGATAACTCCTACAGAGCTAAAGGCTCTAGGACTGGAAGTTTTAGGGTCCAAGTGTACTAGGAAGCAGATAGGATTCTGTCATCTGTTGTTACCAGTCTGTTGGTTCTCTTGAGATGAGCAGCAGTCTTATCCCTATGCCATCAGTAGTAAATCATTCAGATGCCCAAGCCCAGAGGTCCTTATTAATTCTAATTGGGAACTGAGAAGTGGAGTGGTTGAAATCATCATTTCCAAATCAAGACATAAAAATTGAGCATCGGAATTACTGAAAGAAAAGCTGAACCTGCCTCAGCATCCCTACTTGAGCTTCTATTTGCAACTTTTTGAAAGAACTTAAGAGAAGTCTATGAAATGTAGCTTGGTTAGTGGAGTGTTTGCTTAGCATGCACAAAGCCTTGAGTTTGGTCTCCAGTACCACGCAAACCAGGGTGGTGGTGGTGTAGGCTTGTATCCTTGTGGAGGCATGAGGATCATCCTCATCTTTGTAGGGAGTTTGAGGCCAATCGAGACAACGAGAGACCCTCTCAGACAAACCAGCACAACACAAGGCNCCTGATAAATTATCCAGTTCCAAGTGGTCCCCAAATTCAAATGCATATGAACAAAACCAAATCAAGCTTGGATTATTTACACACACACACATATATATATACACACACATACATATATACAGAGACAGAGACAGAGAGACAGAGGAGAGAATTAGAAGTGGCTTTGCAGTTTTTTATTGCTTTGTAGTTTTCTAAATACCCCCAGAGTCTACACTGTGTTGGATCCCATGCCATCCACTTGATGGTACTCAAGTGTATGTGGCTTAAAGGCTGAGGTCCCAGGATGTCTAGAATGAAGTCATAGTTAATCAGGACTTGGCACAGACCAAGCCCTGGTAGAGGAAGCCTGAGAAGCAATCCTGTTTGTATAAATCCCTCGCCTTCCAGCCCAAGGTTACAACACTTGGCAAGCATTCCAGCCTGTTAAGTGACTTGGACGTCTGTACAGTTGCTTAATCAGTAGGCTCAATCATTTGGGGGTTTTAATAACTTTCAATTATTTTGTGCATTATATGATCCCTGNAGGTCCTGCCAAGACAATTCTGAGAGAGGGGAAATAGAATAATGGGGGCAAGACTGTGAACCAGAAAGTCACCTTGCGTCTTGTCATATACATGGCACTAAAATTTAAGGTCTTATTTATAACAATATCATTCTGATCTTAGTCACGCTTTTTGTCTTTGAAACTTTATTTTGAAATGTGTGCCAGGCTCCTTAAGATCTAGAAANGGTCAGAATGACCCACTTTCAAGTCATGGCTTTATGGAAACATCTTAACTCAAATTTGGCAAGGAGTCCAGGCACCTGAGAATTTTTAGATTTGGTGCTTCCAGTACTTAACTCAGCTTCTGAACATTACAGGGACACTGGAGTGGGACAGTTTCAACCCAGTGTGGGGCATCTGTAATGGATCACTCTTTTCCCCAATGTCCCTGAGGAATCAGCCGATACTCTATCAGATCTGAATCATAGCCTTTGGCTTACCCTGCCTGCTCCTGACCTACACTGCAGCCTGAAGGGTTTCCCTGCAGAATTTTTTTCATTTCCTTTCTATCTTTCAGAAGCATTTCCCCAGTAAACCATCAAGATTACTAACCCCATCTCAGTGCCTGCCTCTCANGGGTTCCAACTGATATGGTGGGTTATGTAGACACTTCTGAGTTTCAGTCCCCTTGCTCTTTCAAATTCTATTGCTACCATATATTTTTATCATCTGAATCTGGAGAGGTTAAATGAGGTAAATTATCTGAAGTAGATCGGCTCATATTAGAGATTCCTGCACCTCTTTCTGTGTGTGTTTCTTCCTATGACTCACTGGCAGGAGCTCTTTCTTTCTTTCTTTCTTTCTTTCTTTCTTTCTTTCTTTCTTTCTTTCTTAACTACTGGTATATTGAAATCAGATATGTTTTCAAGCATATTCAATAACTCTGATACTGATACTATACAGGGGAGAAGCACACAATCATAATTGTATCTGTGAGCATCTCAAGAGTAGGAACTTCAAGTATTCTTTTATGAAAAATGTAAACACAAGATCTTTGAAGATAGTATCTAACCTGGAGTGTCAAGAGACACTACCCGAGACAAAAATACCTGGTTAAGNCTGGAAGGATGACTACAGCAAGTCGCCAAGCCGAAGAAGAAAGTTGTCAGGTAGAGTGGAATGCACCTGAAACCTCAAGACTCAGAAATCTGAGGCAGGAGGATCATGATTTCAAGCTATCCTGGCCTAGCTAGACTCTATCTGAGAAAGGATGGGGAAAGAGGCCAAAGACANCACAAAACAACATGGTGAAATTAGATAAAATGAAAATCATCCATACATACTACCCAGCAAACTGGAGAATAAAGACATGTGTCCTATTTCACAGGCCAGGGGGGCAGTATGGTGAGTGGGGAATTTTTGTCCCATTTTATAGAAAAGNACACTTAGCAGACCCTGAGTGCTAGTAAATCTGGCCCAAAGTCATACAATGGTAAAATCTTTGAGATACACTCTATCTTTGAGTCTATTCTACCTGAAAGTGATGGTGCTTAACCCCAAGGGGTCTGAGATGATCCAGGTAGGGTCATCAGGTCTTAATTAGAGGACATCCTCTGGGAGCAGGGAGGGCATACTGGCAACGACCTCAAAAATCAGTGCTCAAGGCCTTTTCTGAGAGAGTCTCTGGGCTCCATAGTTTAAGGAATGTGAGTACACTTTGAAAGAAACAGCAGCCAATGTACACATTCACCGCCTTCAATTCCCCTGAATCAATTAGGCTTAAGTGATGTTAAGGACCTGACAGAGCCACAAAAGAAAGAACAATCTTTCACCTCAGAATCGAAGCTGATCCTGGTCCCCTAATCTAAGCCATTGTGTCTGGCCTTATTTGCAGGCTCAGGTCTGGTTCTCATTGACTTTGTGGATTTAAATAAAATCTTTCACATAACTTGAATTAGGGTTTGTGTCAATGACATTTCTTTTATTATAAAATAAAAGAAGAAAGAAAAAGAAAAACAGCCAAATCCCTACAATCCAAGCCACTGATCTGGTGGGCACAGGCTGTCCCAATAGTTGAAGAGAATGTTTTCCTAAAAAAATGAGGGTGACATCATTGTGGGCAATGCCACTCGAGGGGTGAGGTCCAGCTCCATTTAGAGAGACAGATGGGCTTGAGCTGTTCCCACCCCCTGCTAGTGTTTGCTGGGATGAAGTTTCTAATGCAAACCATATAGGACCAGGCAGCTACTACAGGGGACTTGGTGACAAACTGTGGGACTGCTGTGGAGTCAAAGCAGGGTTTGCATGCCATTTATCTAGAAAGAAACCACATGCCACGCTGGGTGAGAACTCAAAAGCTCACGAGGCTCAACTCCTTTACTTTCTAGATGAAGAAATGAATGTGTAAGGTTTGATTGGACAGGTGATTCTCAGCAAATCAAGGTCGAGTTCATAGCACAGGCAGAATTTGAGTCCAGACTTTCTGATTTCCAGTCCATTGCTCTTATTTGGCTCAGCTACTCGGAGGCAATGAAAAGCTTCTGGTTCCAAGTTTTTATTTCCATTTGGGTGAGAAAAAGGGGCTAGGATTCTAAAGAATAGGCTGCCCAGGGAATTGGGGTGGGAACAGCACTGGCTGCAATAAAAATGCTGAAAGCACAGCTCTAGATTTTTACACGAATGTCATCATTGCACACACACTGATACATGCGTGTCTTCCTCTCACGGCTCTGGGTAACTATAGATCTGCCGGTTGCCTAGCCCTCCTTATTAGTACTGAAGAGGCAGCTGCTGTTGACGACTATATCTTCTCTCACACCTGATGCTATAGTTAGCTAAGGAAACACTACATACAGGTAATGATGTAGAAAGAAAAACATCAAAGCTAAAAAGACCCCAGGAGATCAGCTTGTTCTGAGGAACAATTCATGGGAAGGTGTGTGTTCCTGCTATGGAAGGAAAGAGAGCTGATGGACAAACAGACAAGTATGGTGTAACCCAAATATAAAAGGATCTTGACACAGGACATCTCAGGGGCTTTACAGACATAATCATGATGTGCATTGAGTATTTTCAAGAGAAAAGAGAAGACATAGATTTTTCTCAGACTAGGTCCTCTTTCGTGCAAAGGTCAATGGCATGACTAATGTTTCTTAGAACATTTAAATATTGGTCATTTCCAAAATCTTGTAAGGAAAATGGTCAGAGAAGTGACATCTTTTAGGTCATAGAACTCATCAGCGATGGAACCAGGACTCAAATCCAAACCTTCAGTCAAAAGCCACAGAGGCAGATTCCTCTCTCTTGCTATCAGAGCTCTAAAGCTCTGTCTCCAATGGACTTGCCAATCAGTGGGAAGGCTGGTACTTAAGACAGCTTGCTGATCTACCTCTATTATCTTCTATTGGCTTCTATAGTCAAAAGCCCTAACAGACAGTCTTCTACCTGTTTACAGATAAAAAATGAGGTCCTAATAGAGTAGCACCTTGGTCAAGAGGTGGTACTAGGGTAAAGAATAAATGAAAGAGCTGGAGAGATGGCTCAGCAGTTAAACAAGGATACTGGTCTACCAGAGGACCAGAGTTCAGGTGGCAACACTCACATCTGAAAGCTCACAGGTGTATCCAGGAGTAACGACTGCTCCAGGGGATCTGATGCCTCCTTCTGGCCTCTGTGGACACCTTCATACATATTTGCATTTATACACACACACACACACACACACACACGAAATCTTTGAAGAAAAAAATTAAGCCAGTCCACCAGGAGACTGAGGCAGGAAGATTTTTGTTTGCTGTGGCCAGCCTGGGTTCTAAAAACAAGTGTCAGCCCATTCAGGAATACATACCAAGACCCTGTCTCAAAAAACAAAACCATCACCACCACAACAATAAAACAAATAAACCCTAAAAACAAACAAACAAACAAGCAAAAAACAAAATGGGCAAATGGAGTAATGAAATATATGTTTTTTTTTTCTACCACTGAGATAGATAACTAGTCCCAGTGCTTCTCCAAAGAGAGGCTCCAATGGCAAAGGAATCAATAACAGAGCTTTGAGGGTTCCTTGTCACTACAGCAGAGTCATTTCTGCCAAACTGGAGCTAAAGGTAAGACTTCCATTCACATCTCAGATCCAGGAACTCCATAGCTCAGTCCCACAGCCACACTGTGCACACATTAGTCAAGCCAGCCTCTCCCAGAGACTTCCCATCAAAGCCCATCCCCGCCATTCGGAAGGCATTAGCTCAGCCCTCCCACACTTCCATTGTCTTTTAAAAGTCTGTCCTGGCACCACAGAAACCCCTTCTCTCGGGATTTCAAATTGCTTACCACTCTTGGCCTCAAATTCTCTGTTCCTGTCTCACAATAGAAACCCTCTTACAAGTTAACATTAGAGGACACGGGATTGGACTTTAGCTCTGAGCTGCACATGGTATGAGACTCTAGGTGTCACCATCAGCAACATGGTCATTATGAACATCATCACCCCCACTTCTGTGCTTCTTGCTGGCTTTAGCCATTGTCAGCTACTGCAATGACTTATTATCAGTTGGGATAGCTGTTGTGATTGTCGATATTTTATAAATCAGAAAATATGACCCCAGAAAGACTAGCCTACATCTTTCATCTATTGACTTAAGCAGATAGGAGTTTGATCACAAGGAATCCCTGTGACTAAAATAGTCCTTTGGAGGTGGCATGATGCACCTATGCACTTAAGTGTCAGTGAGTTCTCCTCTGCTGTTAGGAGGCAATGAGCTGAGGATTATCATCCCTATAAGATGAAGGGACCAAATCTCACATTCAGCTGAAAAGAGTGTAGACATGAATCTAGAACTGAGACCTGTTTGTCCCCCTAAACCTAAACTATTTGGGCTCTACTATGGGAATCTGTCCAGGCCACAGTCTCCTTGTTCACAAATGCAGGTAATAACAACACTGTTCTCAAACTGACTGCAGTGATGATCAAAGGAGACTGTGGTCTGTGAAAGATCTCATAAACCAGGTGATGATAACGGTTGCCTGTCTCATCTTGGTCTCTGCAAACCTGCTTCGAGGAAGGAGTCGTCTTGGAGGGGTGCCACCTGCTGTCTGGGTTCATGTGCTGGCTGGACAACAGATTCACTCACCTCATTTTTTAGGGTCTTGTAAAAGGTATGAGGTAATTTGTCTTTGTTAGTGAAAGATTTAGTGATGAATTCACCCTGCGGTATAATCAGCCCCGGGCCTGCCTGTCCCAGAGGGGATCCCTTCCTATCTTACCTAAACACAGGCAACCTGAGGCTGAGGGGTATGTCATTCTGTAGAGTCCAGGCTAATCTAGCAGAAATACTTTGAGTCAACAAGTCTTTACTCCTACCACCTCTGAAAGCCTGCACTTTTCCTCAAAGCAAAACAAAAGAGTACCTTGTGCCAGCATTAACGTTGAGTGAAGGACATAAACCCCAACTAATAACTTTTAAGAACTGCTGAATTCTTGATCTGTGTTCTGCAGATGCTTCCTTAGTTTGGGGGTGGGGGAGGGAAGCAAAAAAACAAAGGGGTGTACTTAGGAAGCAGGAGGCACTTGTCATAGCCATCCTTGCCTAGGGGATGTGCCTCTACTTGATTTTCAAAAGAGTCTCATCATAAAGGCTAGGCAGCTGCCAGCTTACCTCAAAAGAAACGACAGGAGGGTTTGCTTGAGGGAGGCTATCCTGTCCTTTTCAAACCCTGTTTTGTTCCTGACCACAGAGCAACTCACAAAGCGTGAGTGAGCATTTGCTGTCCCACTCCAGCCTCTTAGACCATTTGACTATCAAATGACCTCAGGGCAGCTGAATGACTCCATCCCTGGCTTTATCAAAATGTTGATTGCTCTGTAAGTGTTTTTCTCTCTGGGCTCTTCAGTAGTAAAACATCCTTTGCCTAATGGTTGATGATAAATAGGAGAAAAAAAAATTCTATGGGAACCTAACATGAGTGGGCTTTGATGGCTTCTACCTTCACATGTTCAAGTCCACATAATGAGTCACATGCTCAAATCCATCGTAATGATACTCATTTCAGTATTCACAACGAAGTCAAATACAGTCTTTGCAGACTATCAGTTTGCAAGCAGAATCTCTCCTTTACTCCAAAGGAAACACTGTAGGAACCAGGATTCAGAGAAGATGGAAGCAGGGACCCAGCAAGTACCATAATCATGGTGGTGTCCAAATTCACAGGCATGAAGAAAGTCTGGATTTACTTTCTAGAGCACCTATGAAATGACACTTTGGATGTACAAAGTCAAACCTCACTGTCCAAATCCCTAGCTGTAAATATTTTCATGCTGGACTCACATTCATCATGTAGGNCCCTTGATGATCTTATGTATAAGGATAGTAGTTCTCACCTCTGAGACAACCAAGTGCATTGTGGACACAGAATGGAATAGGTATAAGCGTGTTTTCCTGCTAGGCCTTCTCCCACAATTTCTTCTCTGATTCTCTGATACCAATTTTTGAGAACTTCTCTGAGTAGACTAGCTATGTTCTCCTACTTCNTCTCCAGAAGATATTGTGGCCCCTTCCTTCCATTCCCTCAATACTCTTTGTCCCTCAAAAATTTACTTCTTGGAGTCACTTTGAATTTACTATAATTTTTTNGGGGGGGTACTTGTTTATTTTTCCAGAAGAAAAAAAAGTAGTAGTTTAAATGAGATGGTTATGAGATTTTCCAGAACATATCACTGATATCATTGCAAGTTGGAGTTGACTTCATCTTTGTTCAGACCTGGGCTAGGAACAGACTTGCGTTGAGCAATGGAAACTGTTTAATTGAAAGTTGGAATATTCATTCTACAACCAGNCTCCTCAAATGTCTTCAAACACCCTCCTTTGGCNTCTTGAAATGCTGGAGTGGNACTACAATATAGANACATTCTGTCTACCCCATTTAAGGCTAAGAACACAAGTAGGAAATAACTAAGGGACCAGAGGATTCCACCACCAACTACCAGAAACTTGAGGCCACCTGGACCACCCACANANATGATAGCAACTTATTGGTGAGACCAGACANATCAAAAGGAGGAACACCTGGCTGAGACCATTCCAGGCTAGAACTCCCAAGCTAACACCATCATGGATCTCAGCTGCAACACTGGGCTCTTGATAGGTAGCCACAGACAGCTTCCCTCAGTGCGCTGGAAAGTTTACAAATGTATAGCACTTCACAGGTACTTNTGTGCTTGAGNAGGCAGATGGTTCCCNTGAGAAAATCCTCTTCCCCTTGTGCTCCTTATCCAACTAATACCTACTGNCTACTGTCAAAATTTGCAGGCAGCCATTGGCGTGGACAAGCCTCCGACACTGCCCTCACCAGACCAAANCAATGCAGACTTTAATGACAGTAGCTAAGCTTCAGTTAATTGCAGGCTGCTCTGAAACCACTTACCCAATTAAGCTGTTCCCAGTTCAGGTCTCTATGCCACACTCCCGCCTTAGATAAATGCTGTCAGCCCGTGCTTTGGTGGGAATTCACAGAACGTTCTTTTAGTTCCAGGAGCTGCATGTTTCATGAATTACTTGGTTTTGTTTTGCTCAAATAAACNCTACTACANTTAATTGGTCTGAGGAATGTTCCCTTCTTAGTGCTATTCAGGACTCAGATTGGACACCGTTCCTCTGGGAATTGTTTCTGCTCCCTCANCCACCCACCCCTCACTCCTGTGAAAGTGCTTTCTCATGGCCTCCTTGATGTTTTGCTCCTTCTCTGAGTTTTTTTTTCAACTATTATCATCACACTCATATATGTATTTTCTCTGTGTCTGTCTTTCTGTGTCTTTGTCTATGTGTGTGTGTCTGTCTGTCTATGCAATAATGTACAGTGAGCACTTACAGGTGTCTTGGGGATCCAGACCAGGTAGTCAGGCTTGGCAACAAGATCTTTTCCCTTCTGAGCCATCTCGATGGTCCTCTTTCCTCTGTAACACACCATGTGTCTCCCATCCTGAGACTGTATGATCAGTTTCCCTCCCCAGACTAAAGGCTTGATAAAGCAAGGCCAGTGCCTATCTTGACTAGTACTGTATTCCCAGCATCCAGCTTAGTACAAGCCATATGTGGAAGATTCCGTTACGTATGCCATCAGTCCACCAACTCCATCAACCCTCTGATCAGGACACCAATTTGATGATGGGTTCCTACTGTGGATGTAAGACCTTCTAGTGCTGCAACCCTTTAATACAGTTTCTTATATTGTGGTGACCCCCAACCATAAGATTATTTTGTTGCTACTTCATAACTATAATTTTGTTACTGTTATGAATTGCAATTTAAATAGCTGATATATGAACCCTAAAGGGTTCGGGACCCACAGTGTTAATTCCACTGATCAAGACTAAGACCACTAGCACAGTTTAAAGCCAAATTTGAAGCAAGCTTTAATTAAATACTGGCCAGATGGATGGACTCTGGCTTGGTCCATACCCAGGTTCCCAGGAAATGGCCCAGAATCACTGTTTGCAGCAACTTAAGAAAGAAAACCCATAATTCATTGCATTTTCCATCAGGTCCAATCAGGGGCAAGCATACATCCTGATGTACCTCCAGCCTACATCCAATCAGGGGCTAGTGTACATCCTGATGAATTTTCTGCCTGTGAACCTCCCACCCACATGTAATCAAGCACATCTGGTGTAGATGGGTCAAACAAACTTGTTTAGGGGAGTGAAAAACATGTGGCTTATTATCTCCCATAAACAACAGCCTCCAGCATTTCAGGAACTGTCTATCTGTTCTTGGGCAAGGGGCCTGCAGATCAGAGGCATTTTTGTTTCATGGATCTCAAAGGCATAGTAATTAAAACTTAAAATGTAACTTTGGCTCTCACAACAGATTGAGAGGTGCTGATGTAAGGGATCTACTCTGCCTCTGTGTCTACCTTCTGTTCACAGGCCTGTGTCTGAGCACCCCCACCCCACGTATCGGAGTGCGGGGACAAGGCTCTCCCCGTTACCTCTCCCCCAGCCTATAGTGTAAGGTGTAGCTGCACTGTCAGCTCAGGAGGCCTGGCCCAGAGTCTTAACCAACTGGCCTGATGTTCATCTGACATTTTTCCAGTTGCCAAAACAGATTTCCAAAAGGTAGCAACTGAAGTTCAGCACCACCATCAGTGGTCTGACTATGGGCAGGATAGAAAAAACTGATGGCATCTGGGGCTTAGAACCTAATTCCTTTATTAATGTCACTTGGAACTCTCATTGATTTACTAGGTAGCCTGATTTTGCTGATTTACACTGGCCTTATTGCCAGCAATAGCCTGAGTGAGAAGAGACTTGCATCCACTGGCATCCCACCTCAGAGGATGGATTAGCATTGTAAGTAATAAGTGTGGCCATTTTATTTAGCCTTGTTTTAAAATGTATATAATTGAGCCTTTTATATATTATTATTTTTTTAAACTATAGTCTGCAAGGCTCCCGAGAACTCCATTGAGCCAGAATTCCACATCTCATTCGACTTTTCTAGAATTTGCCTTTAGCATAAACATTTCTGTTCAGCTCTTGGGAAAAGCTTTTTTTTACTCAATGGCATTCTATTTGAAAAGGGAAAATGAGTTACAAGTGACACTAAATTCCTTTCAGATAAGTGAATATTCTCTTACATTGTAAGGGAAGCCAGAGCTATAGAACAAATATGGGCTTGGGTACCAGGCAAATTGGAGATTAAATGTGTTGATGTTTTATGATGTTCGGGATCCAACCTAGGGCTTCACACCTGCTATGCAAGCACACTAAGCCCCTAGCTCCAGGACTGAATCTTTTTTTCTATTCTGTTTACAGTTTTATTTAGAAACAACAACAAAAAATGTCTAGGGGGTGACATCAAAACTCAACTTATCAAAGTGTAAGGAAATGGAAATGTATTGCTTGCAGTGCCAATTTATATATCTACATTGATGTAGACAGATGCAGCCTCATTTGATACAGCATCAGGGACCATGGCCATGGTGGCAGGTACAGTTTAGAAGCAGGTATGGGATTGGTTCTCCCTCTTTGTTTCTTGGTTCCTGTGAGAAACAACTGCTATCCAACTTTTACTCTCAGTGCTCATGGTGTCTATTAAACCCTGACACTGAAACAGGATTTGGGGACCAGGGAGACGTCTCAGTCAGTAAGAGTGTGTACTGCTCCAGAGAGGACCCAACTTTGGTTCCCAGAAGCCATGTCAGGCAGCTTGTAACTGTTTGTAACTCCAGCTCTGGGTATCTGATGTTCTCTTCTGTCCTCCACAAGCACCTGCACTTATGGGCGCATACCTAGGGATAGACACGTGCACATAATTAAAAAAAAAAAAACTTTAGGAAGAGAGAAACTAGTGTTTGATGCAGAAAGTTCTCTCTATATGACTACTGCAATGCAAAAGGAAAGATAAAAATATGGTCTGTTTGTCTGTCTTTCTCTCCTGTTTCCCTCTCTCTATGTATTTCTCTCTCCTCTCTCTAATCTCTTTCTCTGTCTGTCTTTCTCCTCTCTTTTTGTCTCTCTATCTCTGTGTATGTTTCTGTCTCTGTGTCTCTGTCTGTCTCTGTCTGTCTGTCTCAGAATTCAGAAACTTTGTCTCAGCTTGGAAATGTTATGTGATGGCATGCACATGTGCAACAGTCACACTGATGTAGAAAACCACAGACACAAGGGTATTCCTACAAGGAGAACCTCTAACCCAGCCCTTCCACACCCAGCAATGGAGCCTTCACACCCTCTGCTGTTCTTTAAGCATAGTACACGGCATCCTGCGGTATTTAGAGGGAGTTTGTGTGTCTCTGGGCAGATGCTGCCATCTCCTGGTTACAGTTACACTTAGCAACCCTGCAGAGTCAGACTAGAAGCCTCAAGGGCTGGCTCTATGTGACCCACATCTCCAAACAGGTCTTGGGAGGTATGAAAACTCAAGGCACAAGCAAGATGGCCACCACGAGAGTTTCCAATGGCCTCCAAGTNCCTTCCTGTCTGGTAAGAGCTCTTTCCTTAGAACTGAGTGTTCCCTTTTGGAGGGAGGTGGGAGGCTCATAAGCCTGGATGCTCAGAAAATAATGAGTCACAAAGTCTCTCCCCCAGGTTATAGAAGCAGTAACAGCTGCAGGGGTGCTGAGAGACTCCACTTGAAAGCTGCCTGCAAGCCGTGCAGCTCCAGGAAGCAGCTTGCATGAGCTGTCACCCAGGCTGGAGCAGGCTTTTCATTGACACAGCTGCCATAAGTCACCCCTGAGGTTTGAAGGGACCCCAGTAAATGCATGGCTTACCAAGCTAGAATTGAGCGGAATCTTTGGTCTGCTATCATTGTTCTATCCTGGGTGAAGAGCTGTTTGTCTACATCTTCCAGGGAAAGTCACACAATACTGCCACCCACAAGCTAACCTCAGCTCATAGTTCTCTGGTCTTTGAAACACCTCTCTGAGGCTTACGGGGTTCTGAGGATCAGTGTCGAGGATGATGTTGTCATTGTAGAAAGGGTAAGAGGATAATTTTACCAAAAATTAATTTTTATATGTTATCTTCACATTAAAACAAATACATCTGTATTCATAGANATTCTCCTTTAATCATTGATTTTATAATATATTTATATATTATTGATTTTTATAATATATACATTATATAATCAATGAATAAAAAAGAGGAGGCCATGGATTGGGGAGGGAGAGGGGAAAACACATGGCAGGGCTATGAGCATGGAGAGGGAAAGGGGAAATAATATAATTANATTTTAATTAAAAATTTAAAGGGAGAGGAANAAAAAGCAAACACANATGTACTTTAGTGTAAAATGTTGTCTTAGGTTTCTATTGCTGGGCTAAAACACCATGACCAAAAGCAACTTGCAGAGGAGAGGGTTTATTTCATCCTAGACTCTCAGGGCACATTCCATCACTGAGAGAAACCAGGGCAAGAACTCAAGGCAGGAACCCAGNGGCAGGAGCTGATGCAGAAGCATGGAGGAGTGCTGCTTACTGGCTTGCTTTCTGTAGCTTTCTTGGCTTGCTTTCTTATACAGCTCAAGGCCACCTACCATGAACTGGAATCTCCCATATCAATCATTAATCAAGAATTCAATCCACAAGGCAATCTGGTAAGAACATTTTCTCAACTGACAGGATTTGGAATTTTTTTCCCTGTGAAGAAATGATTGGGGACACAGATATGCTTGTCAAGATTTAAACATCATACAACATATACAGGTATCCAAACACCATGTGGTGGCACTCCCTCATAGGTACAAGTTTAATGTGTCAATTAAAACATTATAAGAGACCAGCATGGAGGCACAGACCTGTAATCTCAGTACTCCGGATGCCGAAATAGGGGGATTGCTGTAAGTTCGAAGTCAGCTTGGACAACACAACACATGCCAGGCCAGCTAGGACTAAATAGCAAGTCCTAGTCTCAAATAAAACAAACAAATAGAAAATTGTAATATGTCCAGAGTATGATACTAAAAGTAAGCACAAATAAAAACTAATTTCTGTCTCTGGAGATTTGGAGGTGGGCAGGCGGGATGCAGCGAGTGAGAGGTGGTGAAGAGAGGTACACTAGAAAGGCATACTTTCATAAGACTAGGAAGGAGGGCCTGGCTTTCCAGAACAAGGATTTGGGGCTTAACCCTGTAGCTCATAGGAAATCACCAATATAATAAAGTGGTATAAGTTCATTGTTCCTGACCATATTGTGGTCNATGAATGATCATTTGATGAGACTAGAGGCAAAGGGAGAAATTAGATTCTTAGAGTAGCCAGGCAAGGGCAATGACAGTCAGGGAAGATGGTGTCACTAAGAAAAAGATGACAAGAANGTGGGTGCTAGACGCACACTTGGCAGATAGGAGGGGGATGGTCACTTACAATATGANTTTTGTGTAAAATTTAAATCCCTCTCCTTGCAATGTGAAGAGAACTGTGACAAACAGACGGGGCGGGAGACCTGAGAGCCCTCTTGAACTGTGTGGCTTCCAGGAATCCATACTAACACAGCTCAACATCAGCAAAATCACCAGCCAATCAGGAAGGCTGATTGAGGGCCAGTCATCTGTGGGACTGTCTGGAAAAGAGCCTTTGGTCTTTTAAAAGTCACTCATATCACAAAGCTAAAGAGCCATCAACCCACTCTGAAAATAGAAATGGATGTGGTAGGGTTTGCTCGACAGTGCCAGCTGTGCTCCATCTCCTGGATAGTTTCACAGTATGGGCAGCACTAGCACATTTGGATAAATGTTTCTCAATTTCACTCTGATCCAAAGCAATCATTCAAGGGCCTAGAGGTTTATAAAGAATTAAAACTGGGCAAAGGTCATTCCTCTACATTCCACAGACTCTCATGGGGNAGCAGAAGTTGCATAGATTTTGGACTCAGGTGGACTTAGCTGGGTTTCTCTGTTCTGTTACTGGCTTTGAATAAAAGATGTAATCTCTCTGGAATTCAGTTTTTTTTATTAAAAAACATGGGGAACTAAGACTTGTTGGTACTGTGACAGGATGTATCGAGATGAACATAAAAAGCTAGTTGCCGGGGGAAGACAGGAATCCCCTCCCCCACCTCCGTGCACATTCCAACTATGGTCTACGTATATCAAAGCAGAGCATGCCCAGAACAGCCTACTACCTCAATGCCGGGACTCCAAAGGCTTGTTTCTATGACAATTTTAGAATCTGTCAAGTTCACAATCAAGATTAGCCATCATAATGATCTTGGGATCAACTCCTCTGGAAGGGAAGGACNCAGGATTGAGCAGGGGGAGAGGTTTTAGTGAAAGCATCAGGCAACCTCCCAGGAGGTTTTGAAGATAAGATGACTCTTTAAACTGCTCCAAACCAAGCCACGGCCAGGTCTCTACACCTCGCCTCCAGGGCTCATTTATACCTTCAAGCCAGTGGCCACTAGATGTGGGCTGCTCCAGGAAATGCGCAGGATTTTAAACCAGCTCACTGGCTNACTGAGAGAACTCCTGAAAGTGGATGACAACAGAGGGTATAATACTGCATTTCAAANATGAGATGGGATGGTATAGTGCAATGTTCACTACCTGCTGGATTTGTGTTAGAAATGTGGGGGAGGGGGGGCAGGGCTCAGCAAACAGTCTCTACTGAGTGTCCTGGGAGCGGAGGAAGGGTGGCACTTAAATTGGCAATGACTTTTGCTAAGCCCTCAAATTCTCTCCATGAAAGCTAGTGGTGGCTTCAACTAGAAGCTACAGGAAGGGCACACACCTNGATGGTGTGTACTTCAGTGGCTTCTGTCTAGGTCATAACCCACAAAGAAATAGAAACTCAGAGCTGGAAGAGAACAGGGTTTAGAAGAAAACACAGCAATGGAGAAGATTAGTGGATTTGGGCTTTCATGGGTCCTCAGCTATGGAACTTCCGGAAGTTACAAGCCTTCGCAGACCTCAATGTCTNAGTTTCCTCATGGATGAGAGTATTGGTGTGGGCCGCATGGTGACCGTTACTGCTTGGCAGAGTTCTAACATTTCAACTTTGCAGATCACAATTTTCCAAAACCCTTTTACTTTCGTTTTTAATGATTCTCACTATTATGCCTTTCCCTTTGGGAAATTTTGTTCGGGCTTTGGTGAAGGATGAAATGTGTANAATAGTACCCTCTCTAAACAAAATAATTCTTTGGAAAAAAATCTCTGCCACTGTGGAGCCATGTAGCATGCATGATAACTCTACNTACTCCTACACAAGTTAACACCAAGCTGCTAGAAAATTTAGGGAAGTAACAAGTACTTGATGTTTGATAGTCAAGATTTATAAATTCCTAAGGTTTATTCAGGTTCACAGTAGTATTTCTCTAGTTTCGTCTTTGCTCACTTTTAAGCTTTAGCTATTTGGTTAAACTGAGTCACACAAGAAATGGCAATATTCTATAATGGAATTTCTGATCCCCCAAGAAAATCCTTTTCCCAAGGCCAGGCCTTTAGACAAGTCCCCATTTCTTCAGGGGCTTGAAGAATGTTCCTGCTTGCTAAAAAGGAAGTCAAATTCTTATCTCTGGTAAGAGGAACTTGTTGGTCCTTCATTAACATATGACTGGTGCCTACTGTTAAGGGCAATGCTAGCTTCCTCAACCCCCATCTCAAGTCACACCCTAGCTCACATGTCATGCTTCCTTTCTTCCATTTAATCCTATGTACAACTATAAAGTTTAAAAGGTGTATTCTTTTTTCAATAAACAAGATGACAGTCTCCCGATTCACCCTCAGATAGGGTCAGTCTCCTCTCCCCTGCTGACTCCACACATCCTCTTTGGGACCTGAACCCCACCAAAGCAGGTCTCCAGCAGAGTATGTTCCACAGTGCTGGTCAAATAGCCAAGAACACAACAGTTACTTCCCATGGATGAATTTCTTTTCTACACCAACTTCTAAAGCATCCACACTCACTTTCACCCACTAGACCTTCACCTTAACATCCCAACTACTGCACACATCTGCTACTCACTGTCAGTTGCTGCCTTCACAGTTACCACTAGTAAGGAGCTTGTCACATCCAACATGGCGTCTGATTCTTCCGTTGGACAGTAGTATTCATGAACAAATCTTCATTCACCTCTCTGCTTCCTTTATCATATAGCAGATGCTCACAAGCNAAATACTCTCAAATCTTCAGCCTCAGTTCTCCTGGCAGCTTGTTTCTAATTTTTGTTTNACTGTCAACCCCACCCCACCCCCATTTGAAAAGCCTTCATTATGTGAATAGTCAACTCCAAGTGANTTTATTGATATCTACAAAATGCCCTGAGCANAGATACAACAGCAGTATACTGTATCTCCATCCTGAATGTTAGAGTTCTATCAGTGTGCATAAAGATGTTAAATATGGTTATAAAGGGATGCTGGGGAGATGGACCAGACAGTAGAGTGCTTGCTGCACAAGCATGAAGACCTAACTTCAATACCCATAACTCATGTAAAAAGCTAGGTATGATGGTATGTGCTGGTGATCTTAATGCTAGGGAGGCGAAGCCAGGAGGATCTCTGGGGCTTGCTGGTCAGCTAGCCTACCCCAATGGGTGAGCCCAGGTCCCAGTAAGAGATCTTGTTTCAAAAACCAACATCTGAGAAACAGCATCTGAGGTTGATCTCTGACCTCNGACTTCCCCAGGCTCATGCACCTGCCCACGTATGTACACTTAAAGGAAGGTACACAGATAAACAAATGTTTAATGTCATTTAAACACTGTATCTCCTTTATGGGAATGTCCAAACTTTCTTCATACAGGCTAATCTTTTAGACTTGTATAAATTATTCACATTTATTCCATGATAGGGTCAGTTCTGACCTGTGTTTACAGTTCCTATAGATTCACCCTCATTTCTTTATAANTCTGACAATTCAAGGCTGTGGTTTCTAGTCAACCTTCCTAAGTACAGGAAATAATAACTGTCATGCCTAGATCATAGAGACCCCAAAAGACCACCATGGAGATCACATCCCATATATAAAAGCAAAGAGCCTTTATTTCAAGCTTGAGTTTGGTCTGTCTGTCTGTCTGACACAGTGGTGAGAGTAGAGAGCCTTGAGCCCAGGCTGGGTAGGGTTTTTATCATAGCAGAGGTTGGNGTGAGGGGATTTCCAGGGTTCAGGACCCTAATTGACTGACATTTGTCTAGGGGTATTTTGGTAAAAAGGAGAAATAGGTGGGAGCTAGGCTCAGGGACATCTGGCTATCTTATCTAATCTTATCTAACAGTTGGAATGTTTGGGATGTCAGGTTCTTCCCTTTAGATGCTGGCCCATCCCTGGATGGGTCCCTGGGTGGTGTCAGCTTATGGCATTTCTTGGATCCAGGTGTTGCCTGGCAATAAGCCTGTCACGGCAGCTGTGTGTCGAAGCTGTTTTGCCCCCCAACCACTAACTTTCATGTCAACCCTTCTTAGCCACAGCCATGTTGATCCCACTCATTTTATTTTAAATATTCNTTTCAAGAAACTCATTTTTAAAGTGTAAATTTATTAAAAAGAATGTTATAACTAAATTTGGCTACTAATGTGAATTATTTTTGGAATATTCTGGATATTTAGAATAATATTCTGAATAATTTGGAATACAAAAAACCAAATAGAAGGAAAATAAATCAAATAAATTATATTCTAGAANAAAATTAGTTGTTTGCCTATGGTTTTATTTAAAAGGGGATATTTAAAGTTTAGAGTTCTGTTTCAGGCATCTTGACCCAAAAAACAGATTTATTTCTTGAAACTTTGGAAGGAGATTAACATTAAGTTAATTAAGATTAACATTAAGTCATTCAATGTTATTGTGTCACCTGGCCCACATAGAGCATGGTGATATTTGCCCCACACTGATCTAAGTTACTCATAAAAAGACTATCTTGCTGGGGTGTGAATGGAACATATATGCCTTTAATTTCAGCACTCAGCATGCAGGAGTCACTTGATCCCTATGAATGCAAGGCCAGACTGGTATGCACAGCAAGTTCTAGGCCCCCTAGGGATACATAGTGAGACTTTATCTCAAAAAGAATTCATTTTGACAGATGTATATGTTTATTGTTTATAACTGAGATCTAGGTTAAACATAGATATGCCTATCATTTACATCTAAGTATGTACTTTTTAATTCCTTTATGAGGAGGAGAAAGGTTGCACTACACATGAATCAGCTGGGGTTGGGTACCACACAGTCCGATATTCTCTATGATCAAAATGTATCCAAAAAACCTCCACAATATGGTTGCGTGAACAAGACCTGCATAATGACAACACCAGGTTACATACCAATGTGCACAGGGGAAATTCCACATAGCCCTACCCCTAGATGAAGAGCTATCTGTGGTTAATGGNTGCTCAGGAAAAGGGATGATTAGTTTTCTCTATGGATGAGTTCCCACATAAGATGTCCAATCCCAAGTGGTCAGCCCTGGACACGTGTACAAATAGCAATGCTAAATGGACTCAGTAGGTTGAAGATACATGTGAGCATATATACATACATAGATACAGAAGCATATGTATATACATGTAACAGTAATAGTGTAGTGGGCAGCAGTTCCAGCTTTGACCTGGAAGCACAACCCCTAGTGAAGCTTCCGGTAACTGCCACGCCTACCTAGGACCTCCCCCTGGGGTGCGCCGAGATAGGAGCCTTTAAGACCAGAGATCCATCTGTGTCGGCCCTCTTGGTTCCTGGGTCCTGGACGTTGGATGGTAGACCGAGCAGAGTTCTCCAGAGAACACTGCTGGAATGCACCTCACCTCTCCTGAACCCTGTAACCAACCCCTTTACTTGATGTAAGTTACCCTAAATAAACCTTCTATTAACTAGGCAGAGTTGCCTTTATAATTTCCCCCAATATAGTAGTTAAAAAGAGAACATGAATTTGGNAGGAGGGATGGGTGGAATTTGGGGGGAGGGNAAAATGGGAGTGATACACAGTGGTCATGAAATAAAACTTTTTTTAAAAGAGGAAAAAGGAAGCTAACATTTTACATAATCCTACTGAAGCTATTATTTTAGTCTCCAATTTGCAGTTGAGGTGTAGANTATGGGTGTAAATAATTTTTCTTGGGTCACACTTTTTTTTTTTCAGACAAATGTTTGCAGAACGTGTTTCAGAACAGTTCTTTACNGGCCCATAGCCTAACATCCAATCTGACAGATGACCAGTTGTTCCTTTCTCAGAAAATCTATCTCTGTGTATAGTTTAGCATGGTCTGAGACTTTTAATCCCCCTGCCTCAGCTTTCCAAAAGATGGCATTACATGCATGTGCCACCATTGTTGGAATTCCTGGCCACTTCCCCAGCTACGTGACTGCACATGTGCTGGCAAAATGATTAGTCATTCCAGAGCTTTATGTCCTACATAATCCGTGTGCTTCGTGATCAAGTAATTTGCATGCAGCATGATCAGGAAATCTATGCACATGCGTGGCGTAGCTCTGTAAGCCCATATGCGCATTGCGGGGGGTGGGGGAGGATCCATAAAAAGCTGGTCACAGACTCATCCCCATTTTTTCTTCCCCCTTCTCCTCCTTCTTCCCCTCTCCATACACAAACTTCCATAGGCCTAAAACACATTCACCTCTGTTCCTTCTAATAAACTCTCATAGTGGGTTTTGTTGTACCTCATGGCTTTTCTTGCACTGTAGCAATGCCGATTAATGAATAACACAGCGCCACTTCATAAAACTAACAATCATGCCTGCTTTCTTAAGTTGCACTTTATAATAAGAGGGTACCTGGCATGGATCAGGGATGTCTAGCTCCAAGAGCCATCTTTTGAAAAACTCTACCACAGGAATACAAATGAAAAGCAAAAGCCAGAAGCTCTTTTCTGGATCAGTTTGGTTCTCAAAGGTGGACATTAGAGCCACCCGGTGGGCTTGTGAAACTCAGATCTCTGAGTCCACCTGGAGTGTTCCTCTCAATAGGTCTGGGATAGGAGCCAACTTCTTGAGTTCCTAGCCAGTTCCCAGGTACTGCTGATGCATGGGAGTCCAGATATTACTTTTTCTGGAGCTTGACCTCAGTCAATACTCTTTCTTATTTCTGGGTAAGTGCTCTGCAAGGCCAAGTGCCCATCATCTACTGGAAATTTTTTAAGTAAATCCACTCATAGCTGGAATATTCTGTCCCAAAGGGACAGAATCATGCCTTTTGAAGGCAATTCTGGGCATCTCTATTCTCACCAGGCTGCTGTTGANTCCATAAAAAGCTGGTCACAGACTCATCCCCATTTTTTCTTCCCCCTTCTCCTCCTTCTTCCCCTCTCATACACAAACTTCCATAGGCCTAAAACACATTCACTTCTGTTCCTTCTAAGAAACTCTCATAGTGGGTTTTGTTGTACCTCGTGGCTTTTCTTGCACTGTAGCAATGCTGATTAATGAATAACACAGCGCCACTTCATAAAACTAACAACCATGCCTGCTCTCTTAAGTTGCACTTTATAATAAGAGGGTACCTGGCATGGATCAGGCATGTGTGGCTCCAAGAGCTATCTTTTGAAAAACTCTACCACAGGAATACAAATGAAAAGCAAAAGCCAGAAGCTCTTTTCTGGAACAGTTTGGTTCTCAAAGGTGGACATTAGAGCCACCCGGTGGGCTTGTGAAACTCAGATCTCTGAGTCCACCTTGAGTGTTCCTCTCAGTAGGTCTGGGATAGGAGCCAACTTCTCGAGTTCCTAGCCAGTTCCCAGGTACTGCTGATGCATGGGAGTCCAAATCAATACTCTTTCTTATTTCTGGGCAAGTGCTCTGCAAGGCCAAGTGCCCATGATCTACTGGAAATTTTTTAAGTAAATCCACTCATAGCTGGAATATTCTGTCCCAAAGGGACAGAATCATGCCTTTTGAAGGCAATTCTGGGCATCTCTATTCTCACCAGGCTGCTGTTGACTTCAGCCTGCAGCCCAATTTAAAAATTAGTGGTTTGTAGAATACACCCCTGAACACAAATGTGCTTTGGGTGGCTGGTACCTTGTTCAGACTTTCTATAGACGGATAACTCTATAGTTTCTTTGTTTGGTTTTGGGGGTTTTTGTAGAGAATTCCACCCCTTCCTGGGCATGTAGAATGTTCACAGATGTTTATGGAATATCTTTAAGGATATTTCTTTACTCTAGTATAAGGCCTACCAAGTCCCAGAGAAGTTACAAGGTTACAAGGACTGATGGGAGGTCTGGAGGCAGAAGCAGCCAGCTGGAGAACAAAAGACAGAGTCTGTTAGACTTGTGCTGGTGTGAGGATCATGGTCCTGGCCTCACCCCTTCTGCTTTCTCGGGAGGCTTTAGAGTGGCTAGTTTTGAAGCCACCAGAAAAGTAGGGAGTTTATTCACATGACTCCCATGTCAATCATTAGGTGTTACNATGGGNACCAGCTGTGAGTATGTTGGATTTGGATCAGTGCAATGAANAACAAGTGGGCTTCNCATCACNACCACAAGAGGGGAAATTTTAATAAGGCCAAAGGTAACTAGAGTCAACTGGCCTTCAAACAACCTTAGCCAGGCCTAAAAATGGTGAGCACTCATGTGTCTCGTCTCTTTATCCATAGAAAGGGGAAGGGNTGCCAGANAGAAGTTGTAGGAACAAATAGCATCTGGAAATGAAATGCTTAATTCTCCNGTTTCCCTGCCTTTTAAAGTCATCTACANGGTCTTCCAGGCNGCCTNTGCTTTCCTATAACTAGNGCTCTGCCTCCCCAGCACTGGGATTACAGCTGTGNACCTCCACGCCTGTAGAACATCCTCTCCATTTCTGCATTCAAANATTTTCCAAAGTGAAGAGCAGCTGGCCATCTTTATGAGCCAGGAAGACCCTTTTCAAGGACCTAAGAGCATCTCCNTGTGNCCTGGTCCCTGTNGTGGGGTAGAAGCTGCACTTCAGCAGGTGNCTTCCTCCNAAACTGCCAGTTGTGATTTTCACTTGTGTAAAGCAAATAGACATAGCTTGTCACCNTGATTTGATATGAACTGTGTGGCAAGGNGAAATTACTTGAAGACTGCTTGTTGCTTACAGGTTGGATCTGNTTGGTCATCAAAGGATGTTTCTGTCTCTGTGATCTCTTTAGCAGACTGCCTGGGCTGTNGCCCCACACACTGACTTCAAGCCTATGTAATGAGAAAACTGTCTTCTTGGTTACATTTTGTGTGGAAGTCTCCTGGGTTGGCAGGGAATTCTGTTTTCACTNTTTTCTCGGCAAAGTCACATAGAACTGAGTCACAAGGGAGTGCCCCATGGCTGACAAGGTGCTTCCCCACTGGCACCCTTGTTTCTAGTACTCAGCACACATTTCCTCCTGCTGAGTCTCTAAGCTCTGTGATGGCAGAACCTGTGNGAGCAACATTTTCTATAATTTTCTCAATAACTAGCAAAGTACCNGGAATGTGGTGGGTAGACAAAGCAGGTTGAACTGTGTGAGTTGGGACAATGAAATAATCCTGTTATTGTTTGAGAGTCCAAGTGTTTACGAGCTGAAATATGTCCCTTTTAGGGACATATTTCAGTGGTAGTATGCTTACCTAGGACACTCAAGGCCCTAGGTTGGCTTTGAGAGTGCATATTTGTGGGAGTCCAGCTCTCCTCCTTTCAAAGGGTTCTTGAGTGGAGGAGAGAGGGATAAGAAAATATCAGATAGAAAGAGAGACCTAGATGAAGAGAAGAAAGACAGAAACACAGGATAGCTTCAGGAGGGCCTGGGTCAATACCCAACAGCCCAGAGGTTTATTCAAAAGGGTGTTTTATAATATGCCAAGGGGAGACGCTAAAGACCTCCCACTTGCAAGATCAAAGCACACTGTACAGCCAAGTGTANACCCTTCCAAACACCTGGTAAACACACCCGTGGCCAAATCATCTCCTTATGCAGCCCTGCTGGGTAAAGCAAGCCCAGATTCTCTGACCTTGAGTAAGTTGGGCCCCTACAGTTCCCACTTCTTAATAATATGTGAGGGTACAGAGNTTAACTCTATGCAGCTCTGAATCAGCTTTCCACTAAGAGCTTACAAATAGCTGGAATAATCATAGCAATACTCCTGCTCCTTATGGCTGCTATGACTCCTAGTAAAGGAGTAGAGGATGATAAAGATAGAATGGCCTCTTTGGATCTAAGATGACTACAGCAGCAGAGACTTCGGACCCCAGCAACAGGTAAAGCAAGCCCAGATTATCTGACCCCGAGTAAGTTGGGCCCCCACACATATGCTGGCTGNACTTCCATTCTTTGCTTCCTGCATATGGGTAGAAATGTGATCTCTCAGCTTCCTGCTCAAGCTACTACTGCTGCCACTCTGTCCCTGTCATTATGGACTCTAGCTCCCTGGAATAGTAAGCCCAAATAATCTCTTTTTTTTTTTCCTGTAAATTGCTTTAGTTATGGTCTTTTATCACAGCAACAAAAAGTAACTAATATATCCCTGCCCCGCATCTAAGGAAAACCACTCTCCCAGCCTCATCCTGTCCAGTGGCTTCTGGGGCTATGCTCTGAGCTCTTCCCTGACCAGCCTCCACTGGATCCTTTCCTAGTCTTCACAGNTGGTCTCTTTCTACCTCTGTTCTAATCTATATTAACAGCCCTGTGGTGACTGCCAAAGCCCCCAGGAGACCCAGTGCTGTGGGCACTCCCAATGAAGCCTTGCTGTGAGAGGATACTGGCCTGGAGGTCTGTCTGGACAGCAATGAAAGGCCTCTGTGGGACAAGAACCCAGCTGTGAGAGAGACCATAGGTCTGGACAGCAATGAAAGGCCTCTGTGGGACAAGAACCCAGCTGTGAGAGAGACCATAGGAGAGAGGGACAGGGTCTGAGATGTCAAGGACCCTGCAGAGAACAATAATACCTGGGCGGGTGGCNGGTGGCTAGGACTTCTCTGGACCACAGGAGTGCCTGCCTGGGTCTCTGTTGATGAGTTGATGCTTCTNTACCCCTGGGCGTGCCCAGGGAGATGGGGTGAGCCCTCATCATCTNACACTCATTCACTGGGCTGCCCGGGAGCATTTATTGAGTATCTGCTCTATGCCTATGGCTGATGAGTGAAGTCCAGCTGATGTTGCACCCACAGATGCCCTGGACACTTGCCCACCACATGGCTGGGGCCTCTCACTTCCAGCAACTTCACATGCACAGACTCAGTGGACTCTAGGAATCNTCTTTATTTCTTGCTNGGCCTTAAAGGNATGTGAGCACNGGTGGGTCCTTGTGGCCTAGCAGGGCATNCTTGTCCCTGGCAGCTCTCCNNATGGCTCCAAATGATGCTGCTCCTCTTGGCCAGCCTAAGGGCAGCAGGAGCAGGTTGCTGACACCCAGAATCCTGGACACTCTTACTCAGACACCCTCTTGTCTGCACCTGCCAGCTCCCCCAGCATGTCCCAGTACTGGAGATGTCTGGACCCCTCTCAACCCCCTTCTCAGGGAACCTCCAAGGGCCCCCACTTACTTCTCTCTAGCCTCTGCTTCTGTTCACTGGGTGCCTACCTCTCCCCTGTTGTTCTGAGTTTCCGGGATGCTCTGGGACTGCCCCCCAAATTTCTCCAGCTCCGTCTTCAGCCTATAAGAAAAGCAGAGAAAAGAGAACAAGCATTGCCCAGGGCATCAGGGAAGAAGTGTCAAGACAGAGGCCTGAAGATCTGAGACCCAGGTTGAGGGGCACACACTTCCTCTCACCCACAGTTCTCAGGGGTGTTCTGGGCCTCCCTGGCCATCTGNAGCCGCNTCTCCACTTCCTGCAGCCGGGCACGCAGCAAAGTTCCTGCAGGCAGTGTCTGGACATCAAGGCGGGTTCCCTGAGGCCATGTGCCCCACCGCCCATCAGTGCCCGAGAGCCTCACTCTCCATCAGCAGCTGATCTCTGCTGCCTTCCATCGCGCTGATCTCCTGGGTCAGTCTCTGCTGCAGGACCTGTGAGGATNGAGGCCTGTCTCTCTGTCCCTTGTCCTGACTACACCTCCAGCCCATCCCTCTTTGTACTTTTGACAAAGTCCTTCCCTTCACTAGGTCATTTGCTCATTTTTTTAACTCTGCAGTTTCTGCTGTGGCTACAGACTCACTTCACACCAATGTACCCTCATATTTCTCAGAATCTATTTCTTACAACTCTTCAGACCCCCCACTCCCNATTTGCTGTTCTTTGAATGTTCCAGAAGTTCAGCCTTTCTCAAGAATGCACACTTATCTTCTTCACTCNAGTGCTCAACATGTGTGGTCAGATGCCAGCAGGCCAGAGACGGTGCCCCAGGCTTACAGGATCTATCTACTTTGCCTTCTTGGCTGGATTCTGGCTATGCATTTCNCCTGCCCCTAAGAAACTTGAGGTAGAAAGGGCCTTTTGGTGTATCGCTGCCTCTCCCTGCCTGGAATGTCACCTGATGCTCCCATCTGCAGCTGAATGAAGGTTTTCTCAAGGTTCCNATGGGCCACTTTGAGAAAACAGAGAATGCATAAAAGCCATGACAAAAGGCAGCAAAGGATGCTAGGTATGGAAGTGAGGGATGGGGAAAAGTAGCCAGNTGTGGGGGTCAAAGGTGACAGGAGAGAGCAGTCAGGGTCTCTCCCAGGGCACTGGGCCTGAGCAGGGGTGGGGACCAGACCATTCACAGACACACTAAAGCCCTGGGAGGAGTGGANGTTGGAAGGGACACTGTAGCTTACATGGAACTCCCAGAGGTCCTTGCGCTGACTTGCCAGATCCTCCAGTGGATCAATAGCATCCAACCTGTGGACAGATACCCAGTCTTGAAAAGTTAGGGCCAGGACCCACGCAGCAGTCAGGTTTGGGGTACCTCCTGCTCAGGCCTTCGGGTCCGGCCAGTGGTCCCCTTCAGGGGTCTGTAAAAGCCTCCTCTCTTCAGCACCTTTTCTTCAGGCAAGCTCCACTGCCACCCTACTTAGCTGCCCACCAGACTCCAGACTTGGGAATAACTCTAGCTTCCTCAGTGTGAATCCTGACAACTGGACTGTATGCTTCCTGGGCAGGGACNNGNTCATTCACAGTCAGACTCTGCCTGAGCTCCCACTCTCTCCAAGACTGCTTCTCATCCTTTTGTTACAAACGTTCCGTTTTGGATCCCTCTGGAGGACGATAGCCCTGTCCATCTTGTTGCCCCTACAGATGTGCCTTCCCATGAAAACTGTATGAGGGTGCAGCTGGTCAAACTGTTGAATTTATTCTATCACCACCATTAATGGTCAGGGACCTATCCTGCCTTGGTGCTCTGTTTCATAGAAGGGAATGAGGAATGTGTATCCATGACTCATTACACTACCTCTTGTCCCTCCGCAAGCTGAGGCAGAGCTGGGAAGGACTCTTACCACTGAGTCTCACTTTCCGTCTCTTGGCAATGCTTCTGGAGAATCTTCAGAACCTCTGTGGACAAAGTAGACAAGATAGCCTGATGANGGACCTTGGCAGAACAAGGTTAGGCAGAGTCTGGGGGCCCCACATGACCTTGGACATTGGTGGGCACTCACAGGAGGTGGGTGTATCCTCCACATGAGTAGCCAGGGCAGAGAGTTGAGAGAAACCCTGTGACCTGGCTTACAGTGNGAACCCTGTGGCTGCTCAGGAGGGTGGGCTTTGTGAAGCAATGGGAAGAATAAAGAAGAATGATGAATACCTTGCTTTTTGCACAGGATCTCCTCTAGGTGTGCTTTTTCTTCATTCACTACAAAACATGGTGACACCTTCAGTCCCTAGAGGCTACATCCATATCCCCACTGCAATTTCATCCAATAGGCAATATCACACAGAAGATAGGTGAGAAATGAGGTATCTTCTTCCCACCCTTGTGACCACCTCCCACAGCCCCCCCCCCGATTCCTTCCCCCATACCCCCACGTCCATGTTCTCTGTAAGTGTCAACAGAGTCAAAGGAGCAACTACGCTGAAGAAATTACAAGTTCATGCTGGAAGGAAGAATGAACTATTAAAGAAGGAAATACCACGTCAGGTAGGAACAGAGGCTCCGAACAAAGAAATTGAGCAAAAGCAGAGGGAGGGAGAAGCAAGGTGGAGAAGGGGTAGGACTCCATTTTTAGATGAAATGTAAAAAGGGCCTGTCAGGGCTAGCTGAGCTGTGAACTGAAAGATACATGATACAGCAGGCAATCTGAATTGTGTGGGCTAAGAGGACTGCAGGTGAGGGCACAGCCTGGGCAAAGGCCCTGACACATGTGTGGAAATGCCAGCAGTGGTCAAGGGATCCCTGGCTGCCTCTTTGGGCTCCACTCACAGGAATCTAGTTCCTGATGCATGGCCTCCTGGAGTGCTTGAGCCTCTCCTAGCTCCTCACTGGATCTCTTCTTGGCTGGACCAATAAAAAGGAAGAAGGAACTGTGTGAGTGCAGTCCTGCAGTTTTTCTGCAGCTTGTGACATGGCTTATTCTTTTTCAGACAGCCCTGGGTGGGAGTTACTCACAGTCCAGGCTCCTTCCTGCTGGTATCAACTGGCCAGTCTAGGGTCCCAAATTTACCTTGCTGCAGCTCATTAATTCGATGAATCAAGTCCTCAATCTGGGGTTCCAGGCTTCCCTCTGAAGAAAGAAGGCAGATTGAGCCAGAAAAGACAGGTGCTTGGCTGTCCCAGGCAGGAGGAGGAGGTCTGCTATCTGATGCTGGCTTTCTACTGTTAGCCATCCACAGGTTATTCTGGAGCACCTGTTTTGTGTTGGAATCTGTAACAACTCCTTGCAGGCCTTGCATTCTGGGTATGTGGGAGGGGAGTGTGGGGGGAGGAGATGGCTATGACTTGCTCTGGTGGCAGTACCAGTTACAAAGATGACACAAGGTGGGGTGTTAAAGAACAGATGGGTCTTAGTGCTTCTGGAGATATGGAAAGACCCCAAATTAAGGGAGAGAAACAGGCCCTGTACACTGTGGGGAGGAGTATGGGGGGGTGGGAGCCACTCCAGACACAGGGAACAAATATGAATCTCCAGCAGTAGGAGTGAGACCAAAGCCACAGAGAATGGCTATGTGAGGAGGAGGAGCAGAGAAAGCAGGAAGGGAGGTCCTGCAGGACCACAGTGGAAGCTGGTGGAGCCCTGCCGCGGGCCCCACCTTCTTCACAGGGGGCAAAACAGGCTGCCTGCCATCCCTGCCTTCCTGGTCTCTAGCTGTCATGCAGGCAGCAGGGCTTTCCAGTCACAGGTGGCACCTTGCAAGTTCTCAATGTTTTTTTTAGGGAGTCACTTCTGACCTCACAGCCCGTTTTACCTCTCTACAGAGAGAAGCCATCATGCTCTAGATCAAAGGTGAGTCACAGGCATTGGAATAGAAAGCTGCTTTCCATTTGCTGGGTCTCACTGCCAGCCCCTAAAGCAACCTGGGCTTCATAAGCTTAGTGTTGGACTTTTCAAGATGACAGATTCCCTTTCTAGGTACTTCTAGAAGAGTAACTGTCCTCCAGGGTGCTGATTTCAACTGGCAAAAAAATCTCTGTGGCCCAGGGACTTCATTTCAGTGGAGATGGTTAGGGTAGGTCACTACACATCTCTAGTCCTGCAGTTTCTATACAAAGTTTTAGTCCAGGCAGCAGCTGCAATGAACTGAGTGAGCTAGAGAGGGAGATGGAAAAGGGAGGGTTCCCTTTTGTTTGAAGCAAATCAGTGGATGCAACAGTTGAAGCTGAGAATGGGCTGATGGGGCAGGGAGGTCTTACTTCAAAACCTGTATTTGCTCCAGCCCTTAAATGGGTACTCAACGCAAGCTGGCTCCCACGTTCCTTCTCAACAAAAATGCCACATGCAGAATACTTTGTATTGTCCTTTGCCATTTGTGGGTTTAGAAAGGATAAGAAATATATACCCATGGATATTGTTTATTTTAAAAGAATCTCCGGAAGACACTTAATCATTCAATGGGGAAGTAGCTCAGTAGTACAGTGGTCCTAGATTCAAGCTGCAGAACTAATAAATAAATACTGTTGCTTGTCTATGGGTCAGGAAAATGAATAAACAGATATGTGGTTAGATGGAAGAATAGATGGATGGATGGATGGATGAATGGATGGATGATAGATGGATGGATCAATGAAAAGTTGAATGAGCTGACGAATGGAGTGTGTGTGTGTGTGTGTGTGTGTGTGTGTGTGTGTGCCCCTGTACGTGGAGGATTTTCCATCCTCTTAAAGATTTTGAATTTTTAGCTGTAGGACCTCATTTTTGGCTCAAAGAATAAAAGTGAATAAGAATTAATAAGTACATGCAATAGGATGATTTTCCAGAGTTGTNAATTGAGGGTTTTAGATTCTAACCCTGTTTGCCTGACTGAAAATCTAAGACTCGGACACAGGATACCTGACCTTTTTGCAGCTTTTTTACTGTCTCCAGTAAGTCTTCAGTCTTACTCAAAGACGTGGCCTGCCCTGTAGAGATGAAAACCAGAATTACAGGACCCAGTAGGAGTAAGGATAAAGCCAGGAAAGACAAAGACCCTGGTAGAAGAGCAGCTAGGATTCTGTAGACACTCCTGGGCTACAGCCAAGGCTGGGCTGAGGGTCCAGTTTCCACTACAGCAGGGCACCTGGGGAACTCTGTTTTCTGTATCTAAGGATCATGGTGTATATTGGGTGCATCAGCTTCTCCACAAGAGGACAAAAGACATTCTAGAACTCCCCTAGTCAAACTCAGGGTGAGAAGAATGTATTCTTGACTCTGCTGCTATTCAAAGTCATCATGAATTCTAGTCCATGCAACAGGGAAGACAGATTACATACTGATTTCTTTATAATCAATTATAGCCCTGACTTGTAAATTCTAATGAACTGATGGGTCTAGACATGGCTACTCATGCTGTTGATAGATATTTATTTAACTCGTGTGTGTACATGTCTAAGTACCTCTATGTGGAGGTACATTTGTTTATGTGGGCAAATGTATAGGCCAGAAGTCAACTTCCCTGTCACACTCCACTGTATTTTTGTGACATAGTCTCTCACTGCACATGGGGCTGCCCATGTCAGCTGGACTGGCCAGCCAGCCTGAGTCTGGAAATCTACTCACCGGGTGCTGGGGTTACAGACTCTGACTGCTGTCCTTGGCGGGGGATCTAGGGATCTGAACTCAGGTCCTCACACTTGTGCAGCAAGCACTTTATCCACTTAACCATTTCCCCAGTCCCTTATCATTTTAAGCAGAAAGAAGTGGGTGTGAGGACCNTCTTGATATACAACTGAAACCCTGATTATGAAAGCAAAAAGGAGCCCACCGAGGTGCTTAGTCCTACTTCAACTTGATGTGCCATGTTTTGTTGATATCCATAGGAGGCCTGGCCTTTTCTGAGTAGAAATGGAGAAGGAATAGGGGGGAGGGGAGGTAGGAGAGAGACTGGGAGGAAAGGAGGGAGGGGAAACTGCAGTCAGGATGTAAAACAATAAATAAACAAGGAAGAAAGACCCTACCAAAAAAAAATGGAATTACACCAAGATTTTGACATTTTTAGTACTAATCCAGAATACATACAAAGGACAGGTGAACATGGTAATGATGCTATTGGGATTCTACTCAATATTATGAAGACTAGGAATCAATACACACACACACACACACACACACACACACACACA
>LZPO01017414.1:58733-76885 GCA_001675575.1 Neotoma lepida
TACATTAAGAAAGACTTGTGCTCACGTATCTCAGGCCTCACTTGAGGCAGGGACAGAGCCCCTCACCAGAGGGCAGGACCCAGGGACCTCTGTTCAGCCCAGTCTTGTCCTCCCCTCCCCTCAGACTGTTTAAAGGCACAAGGAAGATGGTTGGAAATTCACTGCTGTCCTTGCCAGAAAAGGTAACTTGTGCTTTGTTCTTTTCTAACTCTCAGTTTGGTGTCAGTTTACCTTGTGTGGGCTTTCATTTCTGCACCTTGGTTAAACTCCTTAGGTTTAACCTCTTGGCCTCAAAAATATTGAGCAGTTGCATTACCTATCTCCCTCCCTATTACCACTGTGATTGGTTATGTACTCTTATTTGGAGTACTTAGTGTAAGTACTCAACTCAACTTCATTCATACAATTATAGGTAACTACTGAAAATCAACAATGGGAGAACTACCAACATTAAGAGATATTACCAGCCGGGCGGTGGTGGCGCACGCCTTTAATCCCAACACTCGGGAGGCAGAGGCAGGCGGATCTCTGTGAGTTCGAGGCCAGTCTGGGCTACCGAGTGAGTTCCAGGAAAGGCGCCGCAAAAGCTACACAGAGAAACCCTGTCTCGAAAAAACAAAAACAAAAACAAAAACAAAAAAAACAAAAACAAAGAGATATTACCATCAGTAAAGTTAACAGAATGTTCTTCCTCGAAGCCAAAGAACTTAACAGCCAACTCTGTTGTACACTACAAGTCTGGTGCTCAGAGGTCAGAAGAGGAGTCAGATCCCCTAACTGGAGTTATAGGAGGTTGTGAGATGCCATGTGGGTGCTGGGAATCAAACCTGGGTCATGTGGAAAAGCAGCCAAATGCTCTTAACCATTGAGCCCTCTCTCCTGCACTGACAGTTTTAGTTATCCATTTGCCACCACCTAGAATCACTGGAGAGNAAAGCCTCAGTTGAAGAATTACCCAGATGAGGTTAGCCTGTGGGTATGTTGCTGAGGATTGTCTTTACTGTTAATTAATGCAGGAGGGGCCAGCCAGTGTGGTACATTCTGAGTTAGGGGTCCCGAAAAAGAGGAAAAGGCTGGCTGAGAGCAGCGAGTAAGAAGGCAGCATGGCTGCATCCGTTTCACTCTGCTCTTGGCTGCAGATGTGTGGTATGACTAGCTGCTTGAGTGAGTTCCTGCCCTGACTTCCCTGTTGTGAAGGACTATAACTTGGAACTGTAAGACAAATTCTTTCTCTCCTAAGTTGCTTTTTATCAGAATTGTTTATCACAGCAAGAGAAATGGAACTAGAACATTGTCTCCAAATAAGGTCACTTTTTTGCATTTATTTTTTTATTCTGTAACAATTTCATACATATGTATAATGTATTATACTTTGAGGCTCTGATGGACCCAAGCCGGGGAAAGGGTCACACTTTTATTTCAATTAATTAATTTTTGGGATGCTGTATATCAAACTTGGAGCCTCACATATGCTAAGCCAGGACTTTGCTAGCTAAACTACATGGCCAGCTTGAGGGGCACACTTTTACTTAGTATCCTATCCAATACGTGCTTCTGCTTTCATTGGCCCGTGCCTGCTGGATACATCTGAATACTACTTAGAGGCTACATACTACATCAAAGGCTGTGCCTATCATTAAATTTGACTGGCAAAACCAGTGCTATATTTCAAGCTTTCTGGTAGTTTACACCAAGACATTCTTATCTCCTCTAGATCTGAAACTCCATTCCTAAGAATACACCTTAAAGAGACCATTAAGGGAGGTAGACAAGATTTTCACTACTTCACTGTTCACAATGTTAACACACAGAAGTAACCTGAAGACGCCTCCGAGAATTGATTACAGTACACTGATAGGATGAAGTTCTTTACAGCCATTAACCATGACATTGTACAGTGGTTTTTCTTTTTTGTTTGTTTTTTTATCTTGAGCTCATCTTGTTGGAATGTGCTTGTTCGCCTTCTTAGCATTCTTTTGTCTCTCTAGGATCTATAATAAACTAGTATTCATTCGTTTGCCTTTGCACTTTAATTTTTTTAATTACTTAGACATGGATAGTAGAACATAGCACTAAAATTCTGTGGGATGGAAAGATGGCTGAGAAGTGGCAAGGGCAGAAGGACTACTCTTCCAGAGGACCCAAGTTCAGTATATGTCAGATAGCTTACAACCACCTGACTCCAGCTACAGGGGACCTAGTGCTCTCTTCCGGCCTTTTCTGGCACTTGTGCTCACATGTACATACCCACATACACGCACACACATAAACATGAAAATGTAAGCAAAATCTTCTTTAAAAAGTCTCATTTCACCAACATCCTCTTCTCAGAACTAACCACTGCCAGCAGCTCAGTGACTATATTTTCACCTTTTAGAAAAAATATTTCATGTGTCACTTATTTAAAAAAATTTTAATACCCAAATACCATTCTAAAAATCCAAACACTACAAAATCTTTGAAGAAATGAAACTTCCCCTTCTCTTTGGCCCTGAATCTCATTACCATGATACAATCATCCCTGATAAGTTGATATATCTCCTCCTGAGACATTTTTATTATCTAAAATAATTTTAATATTTTGCAAAGAAAGAAAAGCTCATAACAGAGAAAGGTGTTTGTTTGCTTAACATTTTCTGAAAACTTTGAAACACAGAGTGTGAGAATGCATGATGACTCCTCATACACACGGCCCAGATGCCAGGACTATTAGTTAACATCTACCCATATTTGCTTCTTGTGTTACTATAATCACATGCAGTGTGATTAGCAATCATCATGCAGTATCTCCAATACTCAGATCACATGTAATGTTCTCTAACTAGCCCATGTGCTCTCCAGCTGGCCTTTGCAACTACTTCTGCAAAAGCTCCATCTGTGGTTTTCCTCTTTCTGTCTTTTAACTGCTAGTCATAAGACCCCCGGTGAGTGATAAGAGCAATTAAAAAATTATCTTTATTTACTTTTACATGTTTTAATGTTTTGCGCTGCATGTGTGTCTGTTCATCACATGTGTGACTGATCCCTGTGGAGGTCAGGAGAGGGTATCAGATCCCCTGCAACAGGAGTTGCAGGCAGCTGTGAGCCACTGTGTGGGGTACTGGGAATTGAACCTGGTCCTCTGCAAGAGCAGCCAGTGCTCTTAACTGTTGAGACATCTCTCAAAGCTCCCAAGTGATAAGAAAATTTGAAAATTTTAGTTTAAAAGTATTAAATCTAATATCTCTGTGAAAAACAAAAACAAAAACAAAAAAACCCTTGTTACAAAAGAAAAGAGCCTGTGGAAGATAAGTCCCCTTTTAACATTTTATTTTGAAATTATTTCAGATGTACACAAAAGTCGTAGAAATAAGCTGTGGTACTCTATCAGATCCTCCATGTTTTGAGTGTTTTTAACTGTAAGCTGCAGATACTATGATCCATTAATATTTTTGTTTGTTTGTTTTTTGTTTTTTTGAGACAGGGTTTCTCTGTGTAGCTTTGGCGCCTTTCCTGGAACTCACTCTGTAGCCCAGGCTGGCCTGGAACTCACAGAGACCCGCCTGCCTCTGCCTCCTGAGTGCTGGGATTAAAGGCATGTGCCACCATTGCCCGGCGATCCATTAATATTTAATACTCCAGTGCATACATCCTATATACAGAGACTCCAGGAAACTGCACAGAAGCCATTAAAATCTGGGAGTTAACATTGGTCCAATGTCNGTGTAGAAGCCTCAGTGCAGCTCAGCTTTCTCTTCCCTTCTTATATTTTAAATTACATGTTACTACCTATTTTCCTAAGNGATAAATAAAACAATGAATCACAAAAGACCTCCATTTTGCTCCCCTCCCCCACGTCCAAGGCCCTTAACCAGTTATCCAAGTGTGCTTACTCACTTTCCAAGTGGCTCTCTTTGACAATCCCCTTTCTGTCTTGTTTCAATCCCNACTATTCAATAATAAAAATAAAACTTCTGTGGTCCATCTTTTATAAATGAACAATTTCATCAACTGAAAATTATGTTTCTTCACCTCTTTAAAAAATCTACAATCTGCACAGCTATCCCGATTTGGTCACTTTTGTGATCACTTCTTGTATCTGCCTCTGTCATAAGTCACCATTGCCGACCCTTGGTCCATGTGTTTGTGTAGTCAATCTCCTGTGATTAGCTAGCATGGAGGCTACAGATGTGGAAGAGCATCAGCTAAAAACATAAGCCTCCACCAGAAGGCCTAGATGCCACTGGTGCTAAGAATTATCCCCCTAAGTCCAATTCAATGGCTAAGAAACATAACCTGGTATGCCTTCCAACTTCCTCTAGTGCCAGTGAAGTCCCTCATTACTTAAACTTTAAGGAATTTGAATTGTTGATGCTAAGTTTTTAAATCTCTGTGGCACTGTATCAAATGCTTAATAAAGTATGGTTCGTTGCTGTCTGTCTGAGTTTTATTCTTTTTTGAAATCTGGCACCCAACATGTGGCTGCAATTTAAGACAAATTCTGTTAAAATGATTTCATTTTTCATCCATTTGACAAAAGGAAAAAAAAAAAAATCACTGTGTACCAAGCACCAAGCAGGTGTTTCCGGTGCCCAGGGAAACTGCAGTTCTTGAAGGTCGCACTCATTGTTTTGGAATCTGAATAGACAAGTCTGGCAAGATGCTGCCTCCCATGTTCGGTCATGTAGTGACAGACCTGGTGCTCAGAAAGGGAAGGTGGGTATAGATATAAAGACAAAGTTCGAACACACGTTGAAGCAGGGTCAGGGTCACTGGTTATGCTATTTTCTCTACTTTAGAATNTTTGGGAATTTTCTATAATTAAAACAAAAATGCTCTTCCGGTGGATTTACCGTGAGAGATATTTTCTTTTAAAAGTAAGTGCGATTTCCAGTAGTTTCTAGGCTTGACTCCATCTCCTTGTCCCTAGTGAGGGGAGAAGCTATCATTACTTAAGTCAAAACAAATTTGAAAACTGTGAGAAAACCATTCTCAAGGGGCTTGAAAAAAATCCCTGTAGTAATCATCTAGGCTGGCTGCATATGACATCGAGGAGTTCCTTCCCTCAGCTGTGTAGCAACAGGGCAGTTTTTGTGAGACTATCACTAACCCTTTCCGATTTGCTTAGTAATGGGTCCTAAAACGAACTATTTAAGTATTTAATAAGGTCAATAAGTTGGCAAGTTAACCTAGGTGATGAGAACACGCATGTTATTTATTTCCACTGTGTGGAAGTTAAAACTTTCAATAGGCTAAAAACATTTTTTTCTAAAAAAATTACTTTCGATTATTTTAATAGGCCAAAGCCTCTTTCCCTTCTACCCTGTGGGCCCTCACTACCTCCGGCGTCCTCAGCCTCCTCAGCTCCCAGCCACTCCGCCATCAAAGGCTCCAGCTCCGCAGCTATTTCCCAGTGTGGGGCATCTGCGCATGTGCCANAGAGGAGTGGAAAACAGCGACAGGGGAAAGCAGCACGTGCTGCTACAGATACCGTAGGAAACCAGGGGGTGGGGCAACACAGGTATCTGCTCTGAGCAAGCGCAGAACATCTGCGGTGGAACTGATAGCTAGCACGCATGCGCACAACCACAGGGCCATATTGCTTAACAAGGCTGGAAGCAGGGCAGTGGGCCGTTGAGGAGGGTTGTGCGTACAAGCTCTTTAAAGGTTCTTCTCCTTTAGGTTGCTGCGGCAGGAGGCCAACGTCCAGAGCAAACAATAGAGTTCCAAGCCCTGTCTCGTTCACAGTTCACAGGTCTCCACTAAAAGGGCCTAAAGAGAGCTATCTCTCTTGAGCCTTAGAGGCTAACAGCGTCTTTACAAAGCTGCATCCCAGCCACTGGATGAAGTCACGCGGCATGTGTTACACAGGTGGACACCAGAGGCAACCTTCTTATTCATGTAAGGAACAGCCTGAATTGGTGGGGCTTGGCCTTTTTTTTTTTTTAAAGTAGGGAAAAAATGGAGGAAAAAAGGGACATGAAGGACAGAGGAATGTCTTGTGGGATTCAACTTTAGGCCCTTTCTATAGTTTTCTTTAAACATCCTTAGGCTGGTTTCAAGCACAGGCTAGCCTTGCATTCCAAATTCTAGAGCCCTTGTGGGTTACCGGCCCTACCCTGAGGAGAGTCTCAGCCCAGTCTTAGGTCTGCTTGGACATGGTAGCAACCTGTGCTGCTTAGAAGAGGCCTGGAGGGACAGCTGATGAGAGAGGGTGCGGTGGCATTCAGGTTAGTTAAGGAGGTGAGGAAGAGGGGGCTTTCAACTTCCCTAAATGTGGAAGTGCATGAGGGGGCTCAGAGCACAACCTGTGCCCCTAGCTGCTGTCACCCTTCTCCCATTTGTGGGCAAACCCTGAGATGTTGCCCACCTGCCCAGGGAAACGGGGACCAGCCCCACACAGACTTCTACCCACATTTCCAGAGAAGCGACAGAATTTAAAAGCCAATTGTGGTCACTCCAGCAGTCATTCAGAGTCCAGTGAACAAGCCATTGTTGGGGGCCTGCTCCATGGAGGTGGAGGGGGGCGTGGAGTACTTGGGTGGGTAACGGATGAAAAGCCGGTCCTCTTCCTTCCTCACCCAGCGCAGGAGCTTCGTCACTACTAAGATGGCACCTGCCTTGGTCACGAGAGGGCTGAGGCAAGTATAGAGCTCAAATTTGGAGGTCACCTGCAGAGATGGAGAGGAGATAGTCAGAAGGGCTAGAGCTGGCCATGAGCAATCCTGTGCTCCCCAACCCGACCCTGTGTGCTCCTGAAGCTTGGAGACTTGCTTGGCAGCAACTGGATATGGCCTGCTGGGCTAAGGCAGGCAATCTGGGATTACCCTGTCAAGGGCAGACAAGAAGCCAGCTGGATCAGTGGCTTCAGCTGGGTCATTCTGACTGGGTGTGTGTGTGTCTCAGTTTGCTTATCTGTGGATTAGAGATAACGGTAACACCAACACTCAATATTCAGTGAGCAATCATCACATACAAGGCTGTTCTATGCTCCTGCCCCTGTGTTTCCATCATCTATATAGCCTTGGACAATGTGGTCCTCACACTGACCCAAGACCTGACCCCAGAGGTCTCTGCTAGCTTTTCTATGCCACTTCCCACTGTTCTCTCTGGTGTTCTCTTTCTGTTCCAGCAACTTTGGTCTTTCTTTGCTGGTCCTCAAACACAGCCAGCCTCAGCTTTGCCTCAGATCTGCAGTCTTTCTCTATGCATGGGCAGTTCCTCTCCCAGGCATCCATGCAGCTCACTACTTTCTCTTCCCTGAGAAGCCATCTTTTCAGCAATCTTCTCCCAAACACCTGNTTAAAAACCCTGGACCTACTATTATCTTGGTTTTAAAATGTCAACTCTTTAGAAAAAGATAGTAAGGCTCCTTGGCAAAATGGCTGAGTCCAGGAAGGATGTAGTAAGGAAAGTAAGCAAGCTGTGCTCATGTGACAGAAATGTGCCAATGGAGAATGGGGCTCAGGCTGCCTAAGTCAGGAGTCCACTGTCTAAGTTAGAAATAACTGCAGTAAATGCTAGAAAATATTTTAGACTACCGAATTCAAGAGATAGCTCATGAGGTCAGATCTATATAAAACATAAAATTTGGGGCTAGTGAGATGGCTCAGTGGATGAAGGCACTTACCACTAAGCCTGACAACCTGGTAGGAGAGTACGGATTCCCACAAGCTGTCCACTGGCCTCTATACTCACTACGTGTGCACACATACATGCTAACTAAATAAATGTAATTTTTAATTAAAAAATCCAGTAAGTTGTTCTTATATAAAGTCCCAACTAAAATGTAAAAAGTAGGGCAGTTAGAAATACTGCCAGCAGGCAAAAATCTAGTAACTGCTCCAAGTTCAAATTATGGAGGACTATTAAAATGAGTGGAGGGAGTAGAAGTCTAAAATCCACAAATACACAGGCCATAGGTGCCACAGGTGCTGCTAATTACAAAGGGCAAACACTAACTTTATAGCAGAAGTGTGACAGAGTCCACCTTAATTCAGTGAGCCAAGTTTGNATCACATGCCCTTGAAACAGTGCAGAAACTGGCTCATGCCACTTACTGCATGACCTCTCCTTCTGATCATGGTCCAGCAGCGAAAGACCTGTGTCAAGGGGCACTCTATAAGCAAGCTTGCTGATGTCCTTTGACAGTGCCAAGGCCACAGGGCAACAAAGCCTGGGGAACCTTTCCAGAACAAGTGAGACCAGAGTAAATAAAAACAGATCCACCATGTGATCCTGGACTAGGTTCCGGACCAGGAAGTTGACATGAATGAACAACTGGCAGAATGCTAATGAAGTCTGTGGATTCCATGGCAGAGCAGTGTTAACTTCCTGCTTTGGCAAGCTGCTATACTTTTGTGAAAGTTTGCCTTTGGTGAAAGTGAGTGGAAGGCCTTTGATTGGAAAGTCTTTTCCCAACCCTTTATTCTGAGGTAGCGCCTGTCTCCGAAGTTGAGATGTGTTTCTTATATACAGCAGAAGGGATGGATTCTGTTTTCAAATCAATTCTGTTAGCCTGTATCTTTTTATTGGGGAATTGAGTCCATTGATATTAAGAGATGTTAATGACCAGTGATTGCTAATTCCTGTTATTTTTTTGGTTTTGGTGGAGGTAATGGTAGTTTGTGTTTCTCTTCTTTGGGTTTTGCTGGTGTGAGATTATCTACTGCCTCTGTTTCTGTGGGTGCAGCTAACTTGAGGGAGCAGGTTGGGCGACCTGGGTGTGGGAGGCAGGANGGGGAAGAGTAATTTTGAAAGAGACTTGATGTGGGGGCATTTTGGGGTTAGAAGAAACCTGGTGCCAGGGAAACCCCCAAGAATCCACAAGGATAACCCCAGCTAAGACTCCTAACAATAGTGGAGAGGGTGCCCGAACTGGCCTTTTCTGTAATCAGATTGGTGAGTGTCCTAATTGTCATCAGAGATACTCTATCCAGTAACTGATGGAAGCAGATGCAGAGATCCATAGCCAAGCACTGGGCTGAGCTCTGGGAGTCTTGCTAAAGAAAAGGAGGAGGGGTTGTATGAGCCAGGGAGGTCATGATGGGGGAACCCACAGAGACAGCTGATGTGAGCTCGTGGGAGCTCACGGACTCTGAACCAACAGTTAAGGAGCCTGCATGGGACTGACCTAGGCCCTCTGCATGTGTGTGACAGTTGTGTAGCTTGGTCTCTTTGTAAGGCTCTTAGCAGTGAGATCAGGACCTGTCCCTGACACTTAGCTGGCTTTTGGGAACCTGTTCCCCATGCTGGATTGCCTTGTCCAACCTTGACACAAAGGGAGGAGCTTTGTCCTGCCTCAACCTGATGTGCCATGCTTTGCTCAAGCCCATGGGAGGCCTGCCCCTTTCTGAATGGAGATGGAGGAGTGGAAGGGAAAGGGGAGCAGGGTAGATGGGAAGTGAAGGGGAGGACTGTGAGGAGAGGAGGGGGGGGAACTGCGGTTGGTATGTAAAATGAATAAAAAATTTTTTAAATAAAACAATTATTAAAGTGCAATGATACATAGAAAAAAGAATCAGTAGCCTGGACTTGAGTGATAAGAAGTGCAAATATTGGTGAGGTAGCTTTTGAGTAGAATCTTAGAAACTGGGCAGAATTTCCAAAGGCTGAAGGCAAATATGTAAAAATGTATATTTTAACTGTAGGGCATAACAATGGAAAAAATGAAATAAGTAGAAGCTATGATTGTGGAAAGAAAAATGGCCATGCTTTGATGATGTTCGGGATATGGGGAAAGGGTAGGAGACAAGACTGGATGGAAGCTGCAGATGTAGCCCAGTGGTAGACCACTTGTCTAGCAGGCAAAAGAGCCATGAATTCTATTACCAGAACTACAAAGAAAAAGAATTAAAGAACATCACCCCAGCTTAAGCTGTAGTACCCTACAGAATATCACATGTACACAGCTTTCATCTTCCAGTGCCTCCCATACTGTGTAATACAGATCGGGCACAAGACATCAGTGTAAGAACAGCTGTTGTTGCAGGGCGGTGACATGGCTCAGTGGCTATGAGCTCTTGCTGCTCTTCAGGAGACCTGAGTTCAGCTCCCAGTACCCACATCTAGTGGCTTACAACCACCTCCAGCTCAATGGGATTAGACAGCCTCTCCTAGCCNGCTGGATCCATATTAGTATGCACTGTTATTTAAAGAACATGGTGGGGAAGGTTTTACTTCCTATGGGACTGCCTGCCTGGCCACCAGCCTCTCTCAGTAGCTGAACTTTAACAGTCCCAAGTAGACGGCATGGAGTGGTCCTGAACCTGCACCAGTCAGGGAGAGCTGGAGACTCTATACCGGTAGACAGGGAATTAGTAAGCACAGTGATAGTTGCAGATGGGATCCTTGAAAGTTCAAGACCCTGTCCTGATTGCTCATGGGGGAAAGCAAAGGAATGGCAGGGCTAAGTTAGGGTTGCAGACAGTGAGAAATCCTTCTGTAGTTTAAGACACATGTGCCCATAGGGTCAGTGGTGCAGATAAAAGGCAAAGCCTGGCAAGTTCCAGTGTGCCTCTGGGAGGTGCAAAAGCTAAGGTTCATCACAGGGAAAAAAGGCTTGTAGTAGAGAACTAACTTACTGACAGCCTGACCAACTCACCCAGGCCAGCAGTGTTTCCTTCTCAGCCACATGGTAAATGAGGCGCAGGGGCCGGGAGGTGCTATGGAGGCGAGCATGCAGGCGGTGATACAAGTCGGACAGTCGCTGTCGCTCCTCCTCTCTGCTGTATGGGGCCTCTAGCTCAGGACTGCAACAGAGGGAGGCAGGTGAGTAAAGGGCCTGCCTCCCCTGGAAGTCTAGGGATTGTAATTAGGTTATGGGGCTCAGCCTCCCACATTAGGCTTGAGGGTTTCCAGTGGTTGTAGGCCAAGCTGCCTCCATTAAGCTAGGAAGGAGAGCCTTTTCCCCACTAAAACAGAGAACTGTCTGGTCCCCCTTTCTAGAGCATGGCTGGCTATCTCTTAACTCATGTGTACAAGATGCTGACAGTCCTGGTTAAACATGTCGTCAACTGCCTGTAGGGTCAGGGCCCACCTGGTAAACTGTGGCAGCTGGCGGTGTTGGTCAGGGATGTCCAGTGGCTTATAGAGGAAATGCCGGAGGCCAGGTGCTCCCACAGCCTGCACACTGTAGGCAGGGGCACTGGCTGCTGGCCCATTAGTGAAGCTGGCAGCCTCCCCAAGAGTACGCAGGGCACCAAGGTTGTGCATCCCATCTTCAACCAAGCGCCGGCAGGCAGCCATGGCATGGAAGGCTTCACGGTTGGTACCAAGCAACAGCAGGCAGACAGGCATGGAATCCAGGCGGGCCACATAGGCATAGAAGAAACCATCTGGGTTGAAGCGAGGCAGGCACACAGGTGCCCATGCCTCACCTGCTGCAAAGGCTGGTGCACCCACCCAGTCAAGCAGCAACTGCAGATCAGCTGGGTCCAGTCGGCACTCAGCCAGCACATTCCTCTCCTGGGCTGCTGTTATCAGTCGGCCGCCAACAGCCAGCACTGACAGGGCCAGGCCAGGGGCTGTACAGCGTCGAAGTAGTGTACCTAGAGCATCCCGCAGTGGACGGGCCAGAGGCACACAACGCACAGCGCCTAGGAGCAGGGCACCAGGGTCTTGCTCCACACTGTCCAGGAGCCGGTCCAGCGTGCGCTCTGAGCCAGCCAGCAGACGACGTAGGTCATAGTTCTGCTTATGTGCAAAGATGCGGGCCACACTTGCACGAGTCAGTGTGCTCACAATTTGTGCGTGCACTGCAAGCAGCTCACCCCGTAGCTGTGCTGCTGATTGCGGAGTCCGGGACACAGCCACGAGCAGGAGCGGGCCCTGCTGCAGGAACACCAGCTTGTGGTCCTCTAGGGGAAGGAAAAGCAGGCAGGGACAGAGGCAGACCAAGAATGAGCCAAGGAGTCAGACACTTTCCCAAACACTCTCCAATAGATACAGCACCTGGCCCAAGCCTGCACTCTTACTCTGCCAGCCCCAAAATTAGGGCAAGGACAAGCTAGGGGCATTGGGACATTTGTAGAGAGATGTGGGCTGTGGAGGAATCAGGTAATCTAGTCAGTCAGGGTGGTGGGAATGGTGAGACGGACAAGGACTGAAACAAAGCCAGGTCATACAGCACAGGTCCTCACTCCCAGACAACCAGGCTGTATACTGCCAACCACTTGGATGGAACCCAAAGAGATGGACCTCCATACAGTCATCCTCACTGACTCACTTCTGGTGGCTAGACAGAGACTCATGTAGGCAGGCAGACATGGCTAGTTACACAGACCTCTAACCCCCTAGTCATATTCCCAGCCATTAGCCACAAGNCCCCATTAGGGCCCCCTTTCTCTTCACTCACCGGCATAGATGGCTCGGATGGCATCTCCTGCACTCTGTACGAAGGACACAAGAGCTGTCATCACACCCATGGTGGCAGACAGTGCCTCCACACTACCATACCGTGAGTAGATGGGCTTGCCTGCCTCACTCAGTACAAACACGTGCTTCCTTTGGCTGCGCCAGTCCTCATCATTGGGGTCCCCATCATTGGGGTCCCCATCATTGGGGTCCCCATCACTGGGGTCTTCTCCCTGGCCCTCAGAGCTATCCTCAGGTTCTCCAGTGGGACTTCCATCTGTAGTTTTCCAGTGCTCACAAGTGGTTGATGGGGCCTCAGCCTGAGGCAAAGGTGATAGGAGGCTGGGTGGCTGGTCCTGGGCCTTGGATCCTGAAAGGGAGCCCTGAGTGGCTCATCTCCTACTAACCCCATATTTCAACAATCTATCAAATCCTTACCAGTCCCTTGACCTGCAATGACCCATGTATGCTGCCAAAGTTTTCCATATGTCTTCCTAGCATTCAGTGAACAATGACTGACAACGGCTGGAACCTTCCTACCTATGTCCACTAACATTAAAGTTTCAATGAACCCCACCCTAAAACACAAAAAACCCAACATGTTCTCACTGCTGTTCACTGGCCCCTCCATTTTTTCCTTTCAACACTGTCATTCCTAGGTCTTCAAAGCACCCCACTCTCCAAATAACTATTAATCTGCTTATCTGCTGTGGCTCTTCATTAACTTCTCTGACCCCTTATTTATCCTGATGTGTACTTACCTCTCAATGGCCACTCACTGACTCTCCTAATCCTTTTTTACCCTCATCCACATCCACTAATCCCCAGTGACGCCCATGGATTCTCTTGGTTAACCATACTCCGAATAATGGTCCTTATTTCTCCCATTATTGTGGCCATTAACAGCCACTGACATCCAGATCACCAGGACTCCCAAAACCTTCAGCCACTCCCCCTATTTACTTATACTGCTACATTAACACCCCAACAAGTACATATTAATATCACCAACACTTTAGTCTTCAATAACCTTACATGACAGCTCCATGCCCCTCCACTCTGCCAATGGCTACCATTAACCATCACTAACACACAAGGCTTTCATGACCTCCACTGCTCTTCCTCCAAGATTATTATTTTAAATCCATAATGAAACCCCTTGCTTCAACACACACACATTCCCACTGCCACTGATGTCTACTGACTCACCCAATGACAATCATGGATATGCAACCTCATCTAATTTTCTCACACCCAATGTTTCCATAGCTTCTTAATTGTATACTGATAATTCCATGTTCCCAAATACGCAAGTAACTTGTCTCAATTCCCATTACCTGTAAAGATGACCCTTTTTGAGCCCAACCACGCCCTTTTTGATTCTTCAAGGATCTAAGCTCAGGTCAAGTACATTCTGATTTCCCTACAACAGGAGGGTGTCCCTGGATGTGGGAACTCCAACGTTAAAAAGGGACTTTCCCGAAAAATTANCACAGTCCATCTTCGTACCCTTGACCCCTCATGATAGGAAACATCTTGCCCTTCCCGGACAAAAGCTGACACCTACTGGCTTCTTTATCATTTCTCAATGATTTCAATTAACTCAGCAAGTCTGTGACCAACGACTGACCGGGCAATGCCTCAAGCTACTTTCTTGGGGCCGCAAAGACTGCCCACTGGTCTCCCGTTGATCTTCCCCCCCTCAGCTACCAATGACAACCCTCAGGGATTGCTTCCAAGGCTCCGTTGAGGGGAGCTATACCTGTGTCCTCCGGGTCCCCATCTCCGGGATCCGGTGTGCTCGAGTGAACCCCTTCACTGTCTCCAGCCTCCTCAATGGGGAACTGCGTGTCCACCAAGTCCTCCACGCCCCCGGGGGCTGGGACAGCACTATCTCCTCCGGCCTCCATCTGCACATCCCTGGGGAGAAGGGGAATCGAGGGTGATGGGCAGCAAGAGAAAACTTCTTAAAAGCCGTTAGGGAGCCAGGCCCCCTGGTTACATTCCTAGTGCTGTTTCCCCTATGGTTTTCGACAGGACGCGACATTCAAAAACATGATCAAATACTTGCACCCTCCGGCACTTTCGGAAGGGTGACGCTCCGGTGAGCCTCCGCAAACAATGACACATTAACACCTGTTTCAACCCCGCATCTCAACTGGGTGGACAGCAACACTTCCAGGAGCCGCGGCGGCACCACACTTCCTGGTGTGGTGGGGATATGCCACACTTCCGGAAACGACGCCTCCCGGGACACTTCCGGTTTCACAGCCGTATTTACTCCCCGCAGCGCTGATGGCCGCCGTGCGCTGCGTTCCTTCACCGTAGAGATGGCGCGGGAGTCTAACGAAACTCTACCGAATCTTCTCTGAGCGACCCTCTCCCGGATGCAGCCAGGGTCAGCTGTGAAGTGGAGCGGGAGCGGCTCACTTCTTGTACCAAGGACTACCGGCTGAAGAGGGCGCAGCTTGCACGCTGGGTCAAGAGGGCGGGGCCTGGTTCCTTTCACCCAATCAAGCGTAGCCTTTCCTTTATGCCCCTCCCCATTCTGGTTGCTCCTCCGCAAATACTGAGCGCTAATTGGTAAATGCCATCCCTTGACTGACATCTCACTGTTTCTAACCGAAACCTTGAGTCTGTTCCTGTCTTGACTGGAGCGAAATCATGCCGAACCAATGAACTCGCTCCCTCAGAACTGGGACAACTTCACTCTCCTTTATTCAACAAGAGAGGCGGGGAGGTCGTGGGGCGGAGTGTATGCTTGACGGACAGTCTCTCCTTCCAATCGGAGCGTCGCGCGCAGTCCAGTCAGCCTATGGGACTTGGATGCTTAAGCTCTGCTTGTGGGACTGACTCTTGGGAGTCTGGACCGCGCCAGCCTGTGCGGGAAGGGGCACTTCGGAAGCAAAGGCAAGCTGCTTAGGGCTGGTATGTGTGGGCAACACGAGCCCTCCCCACTGGCAAGGAGACATTCTGTGAACCGAGCCAACTAGACCATCAGCCTATGCCTGGGGCGGGGTTGAGGGGTGGGGCTTTCAGGGACTAGTGCGTTCTGGTTGGCTGAGGATTCCGCAAGGACTCTTGTGTCCCTAAGCACCTAGAAGCACGTCCTTAAGACTGCGCGGGTGGGGGTGTCCAAGGGACCAGAAGAAGGCGCTCCAAGATGACAGTTTTGTTCATTTGTTTTTAGTCAGAGGCTCCTTACATAGTCCAAGCTGGCCTTAAACTCGTGATCCTCAGCCTCTTTCTGCCTCCTAAACTCAAGTCAGGGCAGATTACAGTTGTGCTCCAGCACCCCGGCAAAGGCATCAGGTTTACAATGAGGGTGTGAGGATACCTGCTCTGGACTCCCAGGTCCTTTTTCTCTGGGTCTTTCTGTACATCAGTCTTTGAGACTGCTTGAGCCTCTCAGTTTGTGTCTCTGGGTGTTACTATACTACTATAAGAGAAAATGGAATTCAAAATAATACCATAGTGATATAAAGGTCGAAGATTTCTGTTTTTGAGACAGGGTTTCATGTATCCCAGGCTGGCTTTGAACTCAACTCCGTGGCANGGATTACTCTGCTTCCTGCCTCTGCTTCCCTAGTATTTGAAATTACGTGAGTGCCCATGACACCAGGTTTGTGTGATGCTGGAGTTTGAATCCAAGGCTTCATGTATGCTGGGCTAGCACTCTACTATCTGAAGTACATCCCCAACTCCAAGATCAAGGGGGTCTTCAGCCAGAAGACATAACATCCCTAAGTATTAGGTACTTAAAGACAAAACNTCAAAGTACACCACTGCCAGACTGACAAAACTCAAAGGACAAATAGCTCATAAGGATAGATGATGATTTTAATGTTCTGTGCTTAGTCAAAACGGTCAGAACTGGTAGGCAAAAATAAGTAGATAGATAAACAAATATAAATAAATAAATATGGTACAGAAGATGTGAACAACAGTAGCCAAATTTAGTTAATTGATATTTATAAAAAATATTACACCCAATTACAGCAGAGTAGACATTCTTTTCAAATGCACATGCTGGACCATAAAAATGTTAATGCATCTTTAGAAACTAAATCCTTCAGGGAAAATTATTTGATAATGACAGAAATTGTATAAAGTGTTAACAGAGATTGGAGAATTCTTCCAACATTAGGTCAATACTCATCATATGAACATATGAACCAGATATTAAATCCAAGGAATATTAAGGAGCATCTTTGGCTTTAATGAAAGCAGAAACAATGAAAAATGCAGAGAATGCAAATCATTAGTGCTCATAGGAATTTTACAACTTTATGTGCTCACATAGATATGAAAAGAGATGCCCATAACCAATGATCTACATGTGAACCTTAAGAAGATAGAAAATGAAGAGGAAGCTAAGCCTGCAGTAGAAATAAGAAAATAATAAAGATAGAATTGAGTGAGATAGAAAACATACAATCAAAAGAGAAAATAATGGAAATATTTCTTCTTTGAAAAGGTCAGTATAGTTACTAAAATGTGTGTTTAAGTGATAAAAACCAATGATCAATAGGATTGAAAGGTAACATGATTAGAGATCTCATAGACTTATCACAATACTATAAATTATTTTGAAAAGAATAGAGTATAGATAGTTATGCTTGTTCATATCTGAGAGATATTAGAGTTAGTAGAAACTAGCTAGGGTGACTCAGGCTGGGAAAGACAAATGACTGGGTTGGAGGTCAACAGATAGTCTCTCACACCCTCTCTCAGGCTTGTGCCTTACTGGAGACCTTTTGATTTTGTCCTGTGTCAGAGTTCTTAAGGGAATCCTGTAGGTCAGTGGTTCTCAACCTGTGGGTTGCAACCCCTTTGGTGGTCAAGCCTAAGATGATCCTGCATATCAATTGTTTACGTTACAATTCATAACAGTAGCAAAATTAGTTATGTAGTAACATGAAAGAATTTTATGGTTGGGGGTCACCACAACATGAGGAACTGTATTAAAGGGTCACAGCATTAGGAAGGTTCTGAAACTCTGCCTTAGAATGTGGAAGTTGATAAGATACCTAGGAACCAGTGAGATTCAAGGAGAGAATAGAGGAGTAGATAACACCTTTGCTTCCATCAACATTCTTTTGCAAGAATGGCCAGTAGATGGCAGAAAAATCCATGAGATGGAGACTTTCCAAAGTCAGTTCACTCCCTGCCCAGTGAACAACAGAAAAGCACCAGGAACTGTCACTGGCTTAGGTCCTCACCTCCAGGACGAGAACTCAACCTGAAACTGCCTCAAGACTCTTGTTTCCCTCACACTTCTCTTCAGTAAGACTCATTAGGAGGACCCAGTCTACTCTGAAAACTCCTATTCAAAAGGGTTGAATATGCTACTTCACACTTGTTACTAGAATGTTCTGAATTACAGCAGAGATTGACAACCCAAAGTGGTGACTCTCAAATGGCTAGAGAGATATATGGAATAACTTTGCACAAGAGAAAGTTCACGAGTCTGAAATAAGACACTATTATAGTTCAGAAGTAATGAGAGCTGGTATTCATTCAGAACTATGTAGTAGGCAAAATTGATAAACATCAAAAAGGAAAATGTGGCAACTAAAGATATAGCTTAGTAGTTAAAAGCACTTACAGAGGACCCATGTTCAATTCCTAACACCTGTGTCAGGCAACTCTAGGTCCAAGGCATCTGACACCTTCTTCTGGCCTCCTCTGCTACCCAAATTTTTGTGGCATTACACAGGCAGGTAAGCTAAAATAATGAAAACCTTAAAAAGGGGAAGAAAAAGAAAAAGAGGAGGAGGAGGAGGAAGGAGGAGGAGGAGGAGGAGGAGGAGGAGGAG
>LZPO01017414.1:76893-88516 GCA_001675575.1 Neotoma lepida
GAAGAAGAAGAAGAAGAAGAAGAAGAAGAAGAAGAAGAAGAAGAAGAAGAAGAAGAAGAAGAAGAAGAAGAAGTTGTTAGACATGTTTATTGCCTTAGCATGCTTCTCTGTTGCTGTGCTAGAACACTGATCAAAAGCAACATTGGGCAGGGGGAGGGTGTGTTTGGATTACGGGTTGTGCTCATCATCCAGGGAAACCAAGACAGAAGCTTGAAGCATAAACCACTGGAGAACATTGTTTGCTGACTTGCTTTCCATGACTGGCTCAGCCTGCTTTCTTATACAACCCAGGATCATCTACCCAGGGATGGTACCACCATGATGGACTGGATGGACCTTACCACATAAATCACTAAGAATTTGATGGAGGCAATTCTTCAATTAAGGTTCCCTCTTGCTAGGTGACTCCAGTTTGTTTCAAGTAAACTAACCAGCACACTGACCCTAATTTAAACATTACACAATGTATATGTATAATTTTATATCATTTTAAAATTAAATATATAGTGAACCCTTTCCCACAATAATTGTCCTACTCCATGTATAATGGCATTAATACATTTTAGATGGTGGATCCTCAGTGCCTACCCTCCAAATACTGTCACAATGGCACTTAAAATTCAACATGAGTTTTAAAAGGACAGTTCTACAAAGTGTTTGTTTTGCAACAGCCACATGACATGACGTTTTATACAGTTTTAACCGGGAAGCATGCTGCTACTCAAAGATGGAATACTTGACCAAGATCACAGAGTTGGAAAAAATATGTGGCTCTTTTCATTTGTTTATAGTACATGGAATTAGCTTGATGTTAGCAACATTGAAGCGTTATGAATTCAGATGAATAGTAATTGCTCTCTTGACTGAATGAAGCATGTGCTAAAATCTCATTAACTATACTACTTCGAACAGTGGATATGATTGGTCTGCCCTGAGTCAGGGTGACCCTTAGTTAATTTGTTAGGAAATCATGTGGCAATCACTATGCTAATGTGAACAGAATGTTTGAACCCAGGCTCCCCCGCTGGCTCCAGGTTACATGACTCTCTTTAGTGGAATGGATGGAAGAGTTAACATCACACAAGCCACCTGCTGCACAGGACCAACTCATTACTGTTCTCTGTCTCCTTCTAAAGCAAGGCATGGTTCCAGTTCTTCCCACCTGCTGTATATCTCTGGTGGCATAGCTCGGTGTTTAAGAGCTTCATGCTATCGACGAACATCCTCAGGACCAGCTTTGTTCTCATTACAGTATGCTAAGAGTTTTGCACCTAGGAAAGAGAGTCTCACTGGTCCCTTTCCTAAAACTTAATACAATGGTTAGGGTTCTTAGTTGAAAACAAGAGAAGCCGGTTCCAGGCAGCTCCTTGAAAGTCTGTTGAAGTGTACCTTCAANGCTCCTAACAGAACTGGAGACTAGAGAGAACCTGGGAACTATACACTGGGTCTCTGCCCACGGTTTTCTCTGAGAATCTTTGTTGTGTACCCAGGTCAGCTGAAGTTCTCTAATTCCCATCTAGTTCTCAGCCACACAGGAAGAGTTGACTTGCTGGGCTAGACTTCAAGTCCTGAAAACATGGTGAGGTATTTTGGTGGTGTTGTAGACTTGTTTATAAGTTACTGGGGATTGATCCCAGGCCTTCGTGCATGCAGATCATGTACCCTACACTGAGCTACACTCTTCAGCCTTTCTCTGAGTAGACTTCACTAAAGAAAGAGAAAAGAAAGGTGTGACAGGAAGCCCTTATGGGTATCTCCACTAGACTAGTGTGGATGATTTCTGTATAATCTCATGATTCAGCCTCCCTTGGGAAGACAATACCAAAGCGACAGATGGCTGTGAGAACTGTGATTCCATTCTGTGTCTTCTGAAAGTGCTGCACCTCAAAGGAATATCGTATCCATTGCCTACATAATCCTTTTGACCCCCAAATCATCAGCTCCCAGCCTTCTTTAGATTCACTGATGGAGGACCTGAGGCATCCCAGTCCAATTAGAATACCCTAATACAGACCATATGGTTAGTTTAAGGAGAAGAAGTAACCCAACGTGGACTGCATGGAACAATGAACAATTCTTCTTGAGACTTTTAACACCTAAGTAATAGCCCTAGTTCTTTACTGGGGAGATAGGTGATGTAAGAGTGGGGCATCTTACCNGCTGCCTTTGTCACTGTTTATATCAAAGTGACCAAACTACCTTTCAGAAATAAGAAAGGAAAGGTTTATTTTTGGCTCATGTTTAGGGATGCAGGAAAGCATAGGGAATAAATAGCTTAGCAGCCTGGAACTCCACTTGATTTGGGCTGAACACACACCTCCCTCCTAACAATGTACTTTGTTGTCTAAGACACCAGGCACATCAAGCTACACATTCACCCTACTCCAAATGATAGGATAACTTTCTTTTCTTCTTGACAGCTATCCATTATGGAGAGTTTCTATTCATAAAATATTTCCAGTTTACAACTGGGTACCAGAGCAAGGGGTTGATCTATCCTGAACTGGGTTTGGATGCATGCACAATAAGATAGAGCATCTTATGCATATTCATAGTTGATTATGCATAGTAATAAAATTAGATGCAGTGTAGGAAAGGGCAGTAGAGAAAAGGCTATAACTTTATAACTCAAATATGTCTATATATAGTTATATAACTACACAGTAGAGGGAAAGGTTATATAACTCATCTGTCAATCAAAATAGAGAACCACACAAATTGGACCCTTTAATAACTAGTCTTTCTTTTAGACTCCATAAAAGAAGTTCTAGGCAATAACTTGGGGCACTTGAATAATGTCACTCTCATGGCTCTTTGTTATTCTTGATAGCTTACTTCTTTTTGATCTGTACAACTGATCACTTTGATTTTGAATAGTTTTCTTGCTACTTTGCAATATATGTACACCTTAATTATAATTTTTTAAATAAAGTGTCATAAATCTGTAAAATCCTGGTCCACACACTGACCACTGGTAACAGCATCAGGTGGGTTACTGTATATCTTGGCAGGAAAGGCAAGGTGACTGGGATGGCTCCTCCCACCATGGGAGGAGCCTGAGTTAAGGCTTATTTTCNTCTATGTTTACTGCCCCAAGTGACCTACTTCTGGTAGCCAGGCCTCACCTCAAGGCACCAAGTCCTCGCAAATATTGTCTGTTGCCAGATACTAATTACACTATATAAAGATATGTCACTCTGCTTTAATAAAAAGCTAAATAGCCAATAGCTAGGCAGGAGGTATAGGCAGGACTTCTGGAAAGAGACAGCTGGGGAAGAAGAAAGGTGGAGATGCCAGGTGACACAGAGCAAACAGGATGTGTAGGAGGAGAGGTAACAGGCACGAGCCATGTGGCAGAATGTAGATTAATATTAAATGGGTTAATTTAAGTTATAAGAACTAGTTAGAAACAAGCCTAAGCTGAGGTCAAGCTTTCATAATTAATAGTGAGTCTCCGTGTCATTATTTGGGAGCTGGTGGGACAGAGAAAGACTCCTTACATTGTCACTTGCTGGGAAACAAGTGTTTATGAGCCTTCGATGGACACAGCAGATTCAAATCATAACATCCTCCATGCAGAGGGCCTCTGTCTGAGGGATCATGTCAAAAGAGACGGGAGCTGTGAGCTGGAGTCAGACATCAGGAGTCCTGGTGAGCTGGCTCAGCAGCTAAGAGTGACTGCTCATCTTGCAGAGTGCTGAGTTCAGTTCCCAGCACACACATTTGTACATCAGGCAGCTTACAGTTGCCTGTAACTCCAGCTCCGGAAGAATCTGTCAACTCTGGGCTCTATGAGTACCTGCATGTACACACACTCATGCACACACACACACACACACACACACACACACACACATATATATATATATATATATATATATATACACACACACAGTTAAAAATAAGATAAAAATTTAAAAGCACTGAATCTTTGGGTCAAATCAGCACTGATGTGAGCTGCAGTTCTGAGTCCTCCCATCAAGAGCTCCCTCAAGTCTCTTTTGCTTAAGATACTTTATTCTGGTTTTCTGGACTTACAATCTAATGTGTTAGCTTCTGTGCCTCGACCCAAAGTGGGCTGTGAGCATTTCCACAAGCCCTGTTTAATGATGGTAGATTATTTTCCTTGCAAATATCTTCAAAGGAGGTCATCCACTCAGCCACAGAGCCACAGAACTCATACCGTCACTCTTCAAAGTAGCTTTCATATCTGGTATTATAATTAGCAATGTTTTTAGTTGCATCAGGCAATAATCCTTAGGTTTAGAAATATTATCTTATTCTTATCTGTTCTTTCTTAGTTGAAACACTTAGGGAGAAGACTGAGAAATAATATTTGCAAAGATAATCACCTAACTCATTGGGGGAATTTTTCAATCCTAATGTATTAGGGGTTTCTGCAAAGCTAGATAAGACATATTTAGCTCTAATTACCCCCATCATGCCATATATCATATTGGCTTACAGTCAATAGTTTTCTCTTTATGATTGCTCTTACTAATTTCAAATTTCATATTAGATTTCCACCATTGGCTTCTGGAAATGAATTTAACTATTCAAACAGAATCAAAGTAGTTGGTGACTTGAAATTTTATGCAAGGAAGTCTTTTTCATTGTCCCAGGCTTCAGAAGTTGTTGTTTTTGCTTTTCTTGCTGTAATGGGACTGTTCTTGCTTTCTTAGATAAGGCCCTATCCACACCTGTGATATAACCTGTCAATTTCATGGGACTTTATAAGCTGGCTGCAGTCCACATCTTCAGAATTGGGAAACATCTGTGCCTTTTGAGATAGAAAGGTTCTCATTCCCCCCACCCTTCTTTTTGCATTCTTTAATCTCCTGAAAACACTGATCTATTATTTCAGGTACCACATGTGTCTTTGACAATATGCAGAATGCTTTTAATGAGCAGCAGGTCCGGTTGCTCAGCTGTAACAATGTATTTTTATTTTTAGGGTGGCTAGTAGCCCCTGGTGAGATATATTAGTCTGAATCAGCCACAGTCTCCTGGTTGGGCACAGAGGATACTGTACTGTCGTAGGGAGCTTACACTCCCCATTTCTCTCCATAAGTGGACAGACAGACTGCCACCTAAAAGTGACAAGTAGATACTGTGTGTTTGTACCTATGTTTCTTGTCTGCACTACCACTTCTCTGCATATCTATCTAAATATAAATGGAGGTTAACCCCTGGCACATGTCTGAGAGCAGGAAAATTGCTAACTAGAACCTGAAGCTGAGAGTAAAAGATGTGGACCAAACCATTAGGATTGGACCCAGGCTTCCAGAGAAGCCTCTAAGGTGTTTCTTCGGTCTCTTCCATTTTCATCTCTGCTCAGATCAGAGGAAAGGCTGCAGGAGTGGGGAGGGTGTGCTTTGGCTCCTTCCTCGGCGATTTCTATCTAATCTTCCAACACTTGAGAGATTCCCTAAGAGCCTAATCAAGAGTGGGGCAGTGGGAGGCAGCTTATGGAGACTGCATACCTTGTAGAGATGAGGGGACTTCCGAAAGACAAAAAGGCAATTTTATACCCTAAGGGGATGCCTGCTTATCCAGGGAACTAGCTTGAAGAAGGAGAAGAGGAACAGGAGGCAGGCAGCAGGAAGGAAGATGGAATGTGGTGGCAGCTCATCATTTTGAAGCAGCGAATGTGAGCCACAGGGATCAGGAGGTGCTTACTGAGCAAGAGCCAGTCTCANTCTTCTGTAAGTTTTATATCAAAAACACCAGTCACTCTTACAAAGCCCCTGTCTTAGTTGGGGTTTCTACTGCTGCCACAAAACACCATGACCAAAAAGCAAGTTGTAGAGGAAAGGGGTTATTTGTCTTACACTTCCATGTTGCTATTCATCACTGAAGTCAGGATAGGAACTCACACAGGGCAGGATCCTGGAGGCAGGAGCTGATGCAGAGACCACAGAAGGGAGCTGCTTACTTGCCCAGGGTGGCACCACCCACCATGGGTGGGCCCTTCTCCCATTGATCACTACATGAGAAAATGCCTTACAGCTGAATCTCATGGAGGCATTTCCTCAACTGAGGCTCCTTCCTCTTTGATGACTCCAGCTTGTGTCAAGTTGACACACAAAACCAGCCAGTGCAGGTCCTTTCTCAAGCTATAAAATTAATTCTTGTTAAATTCTACATGCAAATATGAAAGTAATGTAATAATGACCTAAAGATAATTTAGGGACTGGAGAGATGGTTCGGTGGTTAAGAACACTTGCTGCACAGTCTTGAGGAATAGAGATCATGTCCCAACACCAATACTGGGCAGCACAAAATCTCCTGTAACTCTGCTCCAAGAGACCACTGCCCTCTTCTAGCCTCCCTGAGCAACCCCCAACAAATAAGCCCATACATTTGCACAGACTCACAGATACACATAACTATAATTTTTAAAAAATAAACACAATTTAGGAAAATATAGTCAGAGATTTATGATTTCATTTTCTTTTTTTCCTTTGTGGTACTGAAGATTGAAACTAGGGCCTTGCATATGTCAGGCAAATACTCTATCACTGAGCCTATCCTCAGTCTTTTATTCATTTTAAAGAGTCTAACTAATTTCCTGAGATTGCCTTTGAATTTGCTTTGTACTAGTGGCAGACAATGAACTTGTAATCCTCATACTCCAGCCTCCTGTCTAGTTGAGATCACAAGCCTGAACCACCACTTCCCCTGCCTGGCTGGCAACTTTTCAACAGAGCTTACACACCTATGTCATAGGGTGACACATAGTTGCAGGGGTTTTTACACAATTGAATGTTCTATTCCCACAATCATATCATTTCAGAATAATACCCTATCTCTGGATCCTAGAGGATTAGAATCCAACCTATGACTGGCCACTGATATGAAAATGGAAGGGTAGGTATGAGACAAGGGGGGACTTTTCTCTGGAAAAATGAGAAGCTGATTGGAGGAGTTCTTATCTGAATCAAAGACAGACCTAAGTGTACCAGCAGGACAGGCCACAAAGACATTTGCATTTGAAATCTAGGTTGTTTCTAACAAAATTCTCAAAAAAAAAAACAAAACTTGAAATGAAGAAAAACGTCAGCTGTGGTAACAAAGAGAGTTTGAATTCTGTCCTGGCTGCATGAGACCCTGTCCCAAAAACTAAAACCAAATCAACAAGACAAACAAATAAAAATCCAAAACAAAGTAAGTGTAGTACTTACTTAGTATATACAGCAACTGGGGCTATGTTAGCTAGTTTACATATACTGCTCTTCTCAGCCTCTATAACTGTCCCAGGAGTAAAGGTAATTGTGACCATTTTTTGAGTGACAAAGCTGATTGGCAGGGTGGTACTTGCCCATAAGCCCAGCTCATGTGGATCAGCAACCTATGAAGACCACAAGGGCAAAGGTCGTGGTGGACACAGTACAGAGTTCAATCCCCACAGTCATTTCATTGAAGAAGCTACAAAGCTAGAAGCCATTTACATAGAAATTTTTGAGAGCACATATTGTCCACTGCTAGCCACCACTATATGATAATTTTGATTGCCTTTCATGGAATAATAGTCCCGTTTTTCACATTCTGTGATTAAATCATTCCACCACAGACTCATTTAGCCTTTGGAACGTGTGTGTGTGTGTGTGTGTGTGTGTGTGTGTGTGTGTGTGTGTGTGTGCAGGCACATGTGTACCCCACAGCATGCAGTGGAGGATAGAGGGGAACTCTCCAGAGTCAGTTCTCTTGAGCCATCTTGCAGGACTTGGGGATTAAACTCAAGTCCTCAGACTTGTACAAAATTGCTTCTACCTTCTGAGCCATTTCACTTGCCCAGGTTTGGAAATTTTGTTTAATGATTTAAAATAGGGCTGATGAGATGGCTCGGCATTTAAGAGCCCTAGCTGCTCTTCAGCAGTCCTGGTTTCAATTCCCAGCACCCACGTGGTATAGCACGCNATCATCTGTAACTCAGTTCCAGGGGATCTGATGGTCTCTTCTGGTCTCTTCAGATACCAGATACACATATGGAGCATAAACATGCATTCAGGGAAACACTTATACACATATGATAAAAATAAATAAATCTTAAAGATAAATAAAACTTNAAAAATACAATCTTTTAAAAACTGAGAAGCACTGAATCAAGCTAATGGATCTTAGTAAAACCATGAATTCTGAAGCTTTGGAGGGCTGCTTCTATCCTGTACCAGCTCCCTGGCATGAACATCTGCCTGCCTGTTCTGAATCAGTGGTTGGGCACTGGATGCTGTTCTGCTTTGTTGGGAAGGCTGATTTCCCACAGAGCAAAGAGAAATCTTTGCCCAGGAGCAATTTTGGAGACAATGGGAAAACTGTATCTCACCTAAGCTTGCAATGCTTGCTTGATCAATCAACTAGAGACTAGAAGAGCAGCATGCTGGGGATGCAGTCTCTGCAAAAGCACAGACACACAGGGAAGAAATCAACTAAACAAAGGCACTCGTGGAGGAGGGGAGAGCAGAAGGCACAGTTACTACCACAGCATGGTAGTAAATTGGAAAACTTTTAATAAATCCCTGTCAAAAAATAAAAAAAGTAAAATTCATGCAGGAGGAAAAAAATTGCAAGGTATTCTTTGGGAGTGTATGTGTGCATGGGGGTGAGACATAGGGTTAGTAAGAGTGAACTTCCTAGCATTTATTATAAATACATTCAAAGGAGTCATAAAAAGTATTTTAAATAATTGAAGGGAATATGATGATGGTGAATAATAAAATAATAGGGATTATGATGATTATTTATAAAATAGATAACTATTGGGGCTGGAGAGATAGCCCAGCTCTCTAAAGCTCATATTGCCCTTCCAGAGAACCTGAGTTCAGTTTCCAGCAACCACATTGGGCAACTCACAACCACCTGTAACTCCAGCTCCAGGGGATCCAATGCCCTCTTCTGGCCTCCACAGACACCTTCTACATCTGCTCAGGGTAGAGAGCCCCCAAATACTTTCTTGCATGGCAGAGGGTAGGGGAACACTGACGGTCAATGGGGCACATAGATGGAACAGTGATTGTGAGTTCTTTGTCACATCCCATAGACTTTGTTCAGCTCCCAAGATCCTTCAAGGCTGATGAAGCAACTCTAATAATATTGGTATTTCTTTGGTAAATTCTGTCAGACAATATGAGATTCTCCTTGGGGACATGGGAGATGCATTCACTATGTTGTTCATTTGCATTAACATAATATAAACATGATTAATACCCCTCTGGTGGCATTAATTCTACTCTGGCTCCTGTTGCTGTGTCTTAATCTATATGCAATTTAGACACTGTTTATGCGTCATTGGTATGACTTCATTAATAGTATAATTGAAATGAATATTATAATTAGGAATGAAAAGATACTTGTAAACAGGGAGATAAATCCATATTTTAATGGGTTTTGTACACTTTAGCAGAGGTAGGTCCTCATTTACTAAAACAATGTTAATTATTGTTAGTCATAATAAACACTACCACTGAGTAATGATAATAAATACAGCAGAAAACAGAACCCACCAACCGAGTCCTCTGTCTCAAGAACTCAGGCTTCTTTCATGTGCGAAATACTGCATCTTGGTTGTAGCCCTGTGGTGAAGCTGTGAGTCATCCACGAGACATAGTTGAGGACTCTGGGGCAAAGATAACAGTGGATGACCCTTCCTGAGGCATGACGGCTGTGAGCAGAGAAGACTTGAATGTTAATCCGAGTCCTTGAGCACAGGCTCCCGTCTAGTCAACCCGTGTGTCTCTCATGATACACAGGGTACAACACGAGTATCCACATCTGGTCAGCAATGTTAATGCTATGTCAGTGAGGACAGGGACTCAGAAAGGTCTTTTCCTGTCTGCAGGGCTTCCAAATGGCATGATTCCCATTAGTCTCTGCTCCGTCCCCCTCCTCCACTCTCTGCTCTGTACCCAGACTGGGATATTACTCACTGCTATTATCTGCCTAGACAAGCCTACTGTGCACTGTTATACCACCAGATGGGTTGTGTAGAAGTTGGTGGGTCCAGAAGGAAGGAGAACCCTTTACCATGGCCATCGAGTTTCTCATTGGTTTCATTTTATATTGTTTCTTCTTTAAGGAAAAATATTTTTTTTATTCCTGTTATCAACAAAACCTCAGAACTGACATGGGTTTCTACCATGCCCATTGTGCTGTTATTCTGGGTCAGTGCCTCATCCAGATGCCATACTGAGTTTGGTGCCAGATTTCAGAGCAAAGAGCAATTCATGCTTTCCTTCCTTCTGGATTTAATTTAGTTTTGTGAAGTACTGCTTAGCACTTGGTTTTGCTTAATGAATAGACTGGGGTTGTGGGTTTTTGTAATGAGTTACATAGGTGAGTTGACCTCACATGACTCTATCGTGACTTGTCATTGGGGTGTTAACATGGACTGCATGGTTAAGACTGAATCNGCCTCTCAAGCCCAGAAGGATGAATTAATCCTTGAAGGAAATGATATTGAACTTGTTTCAAATTCAGCGGCTCTGATTCAGCAAGCCACAACAGTTAAAAACAAGGATATCCGAAAATTTTTGGATGGTATCTATGTGTCTGAAAAGGGAACAGTGCAGCAGGCTGATGAGTAAGACCTAAGTTACCCAGCTCCAGAAACAAGATCCTGAATTTAAGTACAATTTGGGGTGTCTTTTGGGACAATAAAAGACTTGCATTTAAAAAAGAAAAGACTGAATCTGCCAGATATTTCCAGCCATGATTTTTCCCTCTCCATACTTCATCCTTTGGAAGTAAGTCAGTATTAAATTTATCCAACATTCAAAAGGAAGTAAGTTAAGCTCTATTTTCTAGGAAAGTAAATATATACATATACTATTGGAATTTGTTTTCATAAAAATTTGTCTCTTAATTATTTTTTATATACAAGATTCGTGATTCCATAGATATATCCTTTAAGACACAATTCAGGGGGCTGGAGAGATGGCTCAGTGAGTAAAGTTCTTGCCCTATTCTCATGATGAACTGAGTTCAATCATCAGTTCAATCGNCACCCACATGAAAACCCAGGCATGGAGATACCAATTGGTAACCCCAGCATTGGGGCTGGGGTGGCTCCTTGAAGCTCCTTGTCCAAGCCAGGTCACTGAACTTCAGGTTCAGTGAAAGACACTGTTTTTAAAAAATTAGAACTCAATATACGAGTTCTAGATGTACATTTCTTCCTTCTGTACCTCCTCCTTTCCCTCCCTTTCTCTCTGTGCTGAGGATTGAAGAGAGGTCCTTGTGCATACTAGTGAAGCACTGTACCTAGTGCTTTCACCGGCCCTTTCACCAGTAGAGCTAGGGAATATGTCACCCACAACACACAGATGTTTATTAACATCTTCCTATGTGTGTGTTTCTTGTATAACCATGACTTTATATTAACATCTCTGTCTAATCTACAGCCACTACAGCATTCAATTTTTCTCCCTTGTTTGCTCCTTGTCTTAGTTAGGGTTTCTATTGATGTGAAGAGACACCACAACCATGGCAACTTATTTATTTATTTATTTTTATTAAGAGATTTTCTTCACAGAACCCCCTCTCCTCCTTCTGCCTGCCCCCCCAGCCTTGCCCCTCAACCCACCCTCCCCAATCCCACCTCCTCCAACACAAGGTCTCCCATGGA
>LZPO01017414.1:92866-114694 GCA_001675575.1 Neotoma lepida
GCTTCTCGCTAGCTAGCTCTTACATCTTAAATTAACCCATTTTACAAATCTATGTCGCCACGTGTTCCACGTGGCTTTACCTGTGTGCCGTTACATGTTGCTTTTTAGGTGGCAGAATGGCGTCTGCCCAGCTCTGCTCTCTGCTTCTCTTCCCCTAGTTCGAATGTCCCTCCTAACCTTAGTCTGCCTCACCATTGGCCAAATAGCTTTACTTATCAACCAATCAGAGCAACACATTTTTAGAAAGACATTCCCATCACACATGAGCAGACTGGGGGTGAGGGGGAGGAATGGAGAGCAACAAGATGGAGGATGTGAGCATAGGGGAATGGGAGGTTCGAGTTGGAACAGGGCCACTGCAACTTTTATAAGGAAAACATTTAATTGGGGTGGCTCATTTACAGTTTCAGAGGTTCAGTCCATTATAATGGCAGGCAGCATGGTGGTGTGCAGGCAGACATGGTGCTAGAGAAGTANCTAAGAGTCCTACATTTTGCACACAACAGGAAGTCAACTGTGACACTGGGCAGTATCTTGAGCATAGGAAACCTCAAAGCCCACCCCATGGTGACATACTTCCTCTAACAACGCCATACCTATTCCAACAAAGCTATACCTTCTAATAGTGCCACTATGAGATTATGGGGGCCAATTACAAACTACTACACTACCTATTTCTCTGACTTTGAAAACCATAGCTCCCAATTCACATCATTTATCCCAAACTTATCTGATTTTTGTTTGTGTGCATTCTATAAAGGGCATATAGTTCCAGAACTGATAATTTGTACCCCTGAGGAAACTAACTTTATCAACTCATCACCAATATTACTTTTTAAAGATTTATTTTATTTTTATTTCCATATCTTTATGTGAGTATGCACACATACATACAGGTGTCAATGAAGTCCAGTGCATTGGGTGCCCTAGAGCTGTAGTTATAGGCCATTGTGAACCATCTAATGTAGGTGCTAGAAATCAAACTTGGGTCCTCTACAGGAGCAGCAAGTGCTCTTACCCATTGAGCTATTTATCCATCCCTCAATATTATTATTATTATTATTTTGGTTTTTCAAGACAGGGTTTCTCTGTATATCCTCAATATTATTTTTAATACAGACATTAAACTATTGAAAGTTAGTAATATCAGTGTAGTTATCTAAAACATTATCTTGAATTATTATATATTAGTGAAAAGTGTAAGGAAGTATCTGCAAAGACTTTCTATCATTTCATCAGCCTGATCTGTAAAATCAACAATTTCAAGCAACCTTCCCAGCTGGCTGAAGGTGGATATGGCTGTTCTTCCACTCTGGGAAAGAACAATCAGTCCCCCCATGGGAACATGTGACAAGGATTCAGACTTGAGCATAAGATTCCAAGGAAGAGAAATTGGTAAACGAAACCCTACTGCCAGTGATGAGAGCGATGAGAATGTGATCAACAGGAAAAGAGTTCTTAGAGGGGATTTTGTTGTTATTTTCTTTGAAACAGCTAATTTCCTTAGACAAACTCATAATTTCTTGTCCATACATCCTGTCATTTTCTATATTTGTAGAAAGTACATTTTCATTTTTAAGTTAAGGAAGAAAACAAAGGTGTAGTTTTTTTCATACCTGTGCAGACTGCAAACCCTTGTCTCCTTCACTTCTCTATTACCTTCATCAACACTTGGTATCATCAATGTCTGCAATAAGTGAATACATGTATGGGTAGTCAATGAGAGAAATGTAGTCTTTATCTTATTAGTNTGGAAACTGCTTCCTCATTCTTAGAAGGTGGAAACCCAGGGCCCCTCTCTCATTGGCACATAATCTGTTATAGCCAACTGTGTCTGGTGAGCAGTAACATCAGCCCATATGAGCATATGTGGTTCAGCATTGCGGTCTACATACCAATATACCTAGGCAAACATCTGCTTTGCCAAGACTCCTCTAGGTTCAATATCCCCAAGGATAGAAAATCTAAGGCTCATGTGCTTCTTGTTTAGAACCTTAGAAATGTGTGCTGTGGAGTAGAGAAGACTGGGCATGGATTCACTTGATGTCAAATCCTAGATTTTAAGTCACTGTGTCTTCTTACCAATGAACACTGTGCTAAGAACACATCCAATTTCACTGACACCTGTTGACTTCATTCATCCTTTCTAAGCCCTCCTTTGGGTCTTCTGAGTGATTAAGACCTTCTTATAGACAGACCTTCTTCCTGTATGCTAGGCAAGCACTCTATTGAGTTACACCCTTAGCTCTTCAAAACCTTAGACTCACATCCAAATAAGAGTGATTCTATTTTAGATTTTCAAAAAGGTATAACTAAGTGTTCTCTCTTATTTTAGAATATTAAAACATATGTTGATTCATAATTTAGAAAGGGAACTCAATACTCTCTAAATGCTGAAAAAATTTTAACATTTCTGATCCATCACAAAGCATCTATTGTTGACATTCTACAAATTATGCCATTTTATGAACATCCTNGTATTTTTTCCTCAGTGAATATGTTTTACATAACTTCTTTTGCTTCATATAATTTTGGCAGCCGTAATATTTGTCATTTTAGGAAGAACTTTCTTTGTATTTTTAATGACAAGATCTCATTTAGCCCAGGATACCAAGGATGACCTTGAAATACTGATCCTCCTGTCTCTACCTTTCAAGAGCTGGNATTACAGGCATGTGCCACCACACTTTATCTATGCTTTGTTGGGGATTGAAACTAAGGCTTTGTGTGTGCCAGGCAAGTACTCTATTGACTTACACCCATAGCTCTTTAAAAGGTCTTTAATTTGAAAGCCAGCATGTTTCTTCTGAAGATAAGGGATTCTTCAATTTCTTGTCTTCCTTTAAAANTTAAGAGAAATTTGCTGGGATTCAAATTTTCCTCAATTNTTAAAAATTGTTAATAATTAACAATTAATAATTGTTAATAATTAANAATTGTTAATTCCTCAATTGTTAAAAATATTATTACTGTTGAAAATTACTGAAATAGAATTCCAGTGTTCACTTTCTGTTCTTCTCAGAGATAAGATTCTGTGGTTAATGCACAACAATCACTAGGAGATTTGTCAATAAACAATTAAAGGTAAGTTCTATGACAACCTCTACATTCTTCATGCTTTTAAATAAGAGAGAGTCATAAGATCCAGATTATCATCACAGGCGCCCTCTCTGTGCCAGGAGGGCCACCTCCCCACAGGGCTCACNCTTCACAGTTGTCCTCTGCTTCTAAGGTTTCAGGTTGAAGGAAGGAGGATGAGGTCAGGGACAATGGGCACAGGGATCATGCAGCCTCTTTGTTGCCCATGAAGCACAGCCAAACCCACACAGAATCTCTCTCCTTTGAAGCAGCTCCATCTTATTCTGGAAGTTTTACATGAGAGGATTTGCTCAATGAAAGGATAAAACTGGGAGTGTGGGTAGGTAGTATCAGGTTGAGAGTACAAATGCCAGGCAGAGCCTTCATTCCTGACACATTACTTACATTACTGTAGATCCCACCCTGGAACAAAACAGAAAGGAAGGAAGAAGGGAAGAAAAGAAACGAAAAACACTTAATAGACTCCTCCTTCATATTCCATCCATCTCTATATGCTGATTTAAAATGCTGCTCTCTGGTGAGCTGACACCACTTGTGTACCAAATGGCATCTTGTCACGTACACTTTCCTTGTTGTTGGATATCCTGAAACAAAAGAAGGACATGGCCAGAGGGTCAGCACAGCATAAGTGACTGTTGTCTGGGAGGACCAAGCTGTGATCTATGGTCAGTTAGTGCCTGAAAATCTGGAAATCCTAAGACTGGCAGAAGTGGTCAGTCCACCTGGTCCAGCATGTTCTAAGAAAACAGCTGCCAGCTTGTGGAGAATAGGCCCTGTGCTGGTAGAGCTGGAGAAATGCAGTGGTCCTTTGTGGGGAACAATGGTAGGAAGGCTGTGTGTGGATAGNGCTGATCTACTGCAATAGGGAATCGTGCTTGGAAGTGAGGTTTCTGATGTCCAGTGGTGTGGAAGGCCAGCTTCCACTTTTTCCAGGGTTCCTATGAGGAGGAGAGAGGGATAAGAAATGATAGATAGAAAGAGACCTAGATGATGAGAGGAAAGACAGAAACACAGGATAGCTTCGGGAGGACCTGGGTCAAAACCCAACGACTCCTTCTGCCTCTTCAAAAGGGCTTTTTATAAAAATGCCAAGGGGTGGGGGCAAAAGCCCTCCCCTTTGCTAGATCAAAGNACACTGCACAGCCAAGTGTATATCCTTCTAAACACCTGGTAACCATGCATGTGGTCAAATCATCCCCTTATGCAGCCTTGCTGGGTAAAGCAAGCTCAGATTCTCAGACCCTGAGTAAGTTCTCAGTAGGAAACCTCTGTGGGTCTCTACACAGTGGGAAGAGATTGCATGGAATTTGTGCATCTCCACAGGACCCTTAAATATCTATTACAGGGAGACAAAGGGGGCAAAGATCATAGATTTTCAAAGATGATGTGAATTCCAGAAACCAATTTGTCCAGCAAAAACAGAGAGAAAAGATTCAGTTATTTTAAGGGGATGGTTGAAAAGGAAGGAGGTTTTAGATATTGTTTATCTTAGTGACATTGACTCTTATACCTTATTTATATTATTTTATACTCCTAATTCCTAGCTTTAATATATAGGCAAGATGACCAAAAGGAGGGAGAAATAGGTCAAAGGACTCATGGATTCATTGACTTAAGCTCTACCACCCTAAAATCTTCATCCTTTTTATATTTATGTACCCTATAGTGAGAACCCCTCCTTGGCAGACACTTGCCACAATTGACTCATTTCTGATGTGCAGTAAAACTCTGAAGATGCTACAGTTTCGAACAGCAAGCATCACAAGGAGTTGATAGAGTCAGAAGCACAGGAGAATGCAGCAGGAACCAGATGTCCATGGAAGATGCCAGAGGACACAGAACATAAACTGAGACAGGAANGTGGTCCACCCTAGCTAGCTCTTCCACCCAGCTCTAGACAGGAACTAAGTAGAACTTGGGACACCCATGTCTCTCTTAATATCCAGGGACCTGAAAAGTATGGGGTGATCCNGTTCCTATATCTCATGCAACAGATGTACCTAGTTGGAGCCCTTCACTTAAAAGATCTCACCTCTGTTTCTCTAAGCTCAGGCTGCACCATAAAGTTCAGTATTCACCTCACTTTCCAATGGTATATCNATCAGTAAGGAACAGCTTGGAAACTGGCTGTGGCCATCATTTGGAATCATTCTGTTACTAAATTCCTTCTGTATGTTTGGGACACATCATCCAGGCAGATGTGATTGACTCTTGTATGCAATTGCTTCTTAGCATCTCCTTCTCTGTATGGTTATTCAAAGGACATCTTAACTCTTACCCATTAAGAGATAGGACCATGGGGTGTCCCCTTTCAAGCTTCATCATCTTTGTGGGAATTCTTTGGATCATGATCCATTTCTGCCATCACAGCTACCAACANCTATGCAAGTCTTTGTCTCATTATAGCATATGCCCCAGCCCTACTGGCTTCTTCTGTATTTAAAAGATCATTGTAATTAAACTGGCTCAGCCCACATATCTAGGATAAAACAATTCTCCACTAGCTGATTTACAAATTTAATTCCATCTTTAGCAATTAATAGTAATATTCTCAGGTTTTTGAGATATAGTGTGGTCTTCTCTAGGGTCTTCATTCTGACCTAGACATGTAGAAGTCCATTGAGTTTTACCTTTAATGAGGAAGCATGAGCTACATAGTTTTCCTTTCCAAGGACACAGAATCAGGTCCTCCAGATACTNGACCCATTTTAATCTGTGTGAGGGTATTTATGGGAACTCAAGCTCTATGCAAATGTATTCTCACTGTGATACCTGGTCAGCATGAAGGCTGGAGCAGCCTGCTTACGTCCACCTTTGGAAAGACTAATCAAAGTCAGGTGAAGGAAGACAAAGCTAATTCCCTTTCCCAAGAGCTGAGACAAGAGCTTACCCACCAGCACCCCTTCTAGGAGAAGGTTCAAGATAGCTGTTGATGGTTTGGGGGCCTGAGGTTGACAACTGTTCTTTCACCTGTGTTCAGTTCTCAAGACCTCTTCCTCTGCAATGTGTTCTTCATAAGCAACATGAACCTGCNCCTGAGAGCCATTGTCTGAAGAACCTCAGATATGTCATGACTTTCTATTCACTTAGCTGATTTTTTGTNTCTTTCTGGACTCGTCATGATTTTTTAACGTGCTTTGAAACAACTTGAATGACATAATGTCTTTTAGCTTTTTAAATGTTGTATGNATACTTGGAGGTAAGATCTTTACTTCTGAATATCTTCTGAAATTAAAATGTTTTCTTTTAGGACAAAGACATTTTTCATTGATTTACAAGTTTATTGATTTTCAATTTTCTTTTGTCTCAGCAGTATCTGCTGTTTATCTTTATCTAAGTGTCCCAGGATGTAATCAGGAATCAAGCATAATTTTTATTTAGTTATCATGACTTACTGGACTTCAGACCAAGAAATATTTCCTGTTAGTCTTTTTATTCTATAGCCTTCATGTTTCCAGAAAGTTCCATAATCATCTTACACAAAATTCCTTCAATTTCAGTTTATCTGCTATTTCCCANGTTTGAATTTGGAGTATACAGTTTTTCCAAGTAAAAAATAAATAAAATTGTATCCTGCTGTTGATCCATTGCTGATACACTTAACCTCAACATTTTCATGTTTCATGTTTCTCCATTTATTTAGTGATTGTATCTGGAGATTCTAATTCACTATCTCCACCCTTTGTGTTTACTTCCAAGGCAGGCAAGCACAAGGACTAGCTTAGCAACCTGGAACACACACACACACACACACACACACACACACACACACAGACACACACTTTCTTACAATGAACTTGGCAGCCCCTGTACCTGCACCTACTACACACACATGCACCCCCTCTGAACAAGGAACCTCACAACCTTGAACCCCTACCTGCATCTACATCGGGAAATGCATACAGCCCTCTCTGAACAGTGGGATAAATTCTCCTTCCCAAATGAACATTAAACTTGGGCNGTTTGTATTCAAATATATTCCCAATACATTCCAGTCTAGGGTGGGTGAGATGGCAGTACNGCCTGAACTGGTTTCGGCAGTATGCACAGTAAGACAAAATTGTGTCCTCCAGCAAACTTTTAGAGAAAATTTCCTGTTTATCATCTTACATCTTTCCCACAATTGGGCATGCAGATGATTAAAGCAGGTGCATTATGGGAAGGGACAGTCACAGTAGAAAATGATCATATGGTCAATCAAACCAGAGAACCACTTTCCTTATTTCCCTTAGTAGCCAAATTCTCCTTCTTTTGAACTCCATAAAGCTCCACACAATAACTGAATACTTTGAGTACTCACTCATGTGGTCCACTGTCAATCTTGACACTGCATCCTTCTCTAATCTCTACTGCTGTGTTGTTTCAAATAAAGCCATTTTGCTGGNCTTTCAGATCTGTGTGGTTCCTTTTTTTCAGTCCTTTGGGTAAGAAGCCAAGAACCTGGAACATTTGATATAGACCCCAGCCACTAGTAATACTTCTGTGAACCTAGTATATTGCTATTTGTAGATCAACTTTATAAATAGTTACNTTTCTGTCTTAGTGATCTATTGCTATGAAGAGACACATGACCACAGCAACTCTTATGAAAGAAAGCATTTAATTAGGCCTTGTCAATAGTTTAAGNNGTTTAGTCNGTTATCATCATGGTGGGGAGCATGGTGGTGTGGAGACAGACATGGTGCAGCAGAAGTAGCTGGGAGCTCTACATCTGGATCCACAGAAAGCAAGAAAAAAAAATGATACACTGGGCCTGGCATGAGCATTTGAAACCTCAAAGCCCACCCCCAGTGACACACTTCCTCTAATAAAGCCACACCTCCTAATCCTTCTCAAGTAGTGTTACTCCTTGATGACTAAACATTCAAATATATAACCTTATGGAGGCCATTCTTATTCAAACCAACACATTCCACTCCCCATAGGCTTGTAGTCATATCATAATGCAAAAATGTATTCAGTCCAATTTCAAAAATCCCCACAGTCTATAACAGCCTCAATTCTNTTTAAAAAGTTCAAAGTCTCTTCTAAGACTCATGGCAATCTCTTAACTGTAACCCCTGTAAAATCAAAATCAAAAAGCACATCACATACTTCCAACATACAATCGCAGAACATTACCACTCCAAAAGGGAGGGAAAGGAACATAGTGAGGAAATACTAGACCAAAGCAAGATTGAAAACCAGTAGGGCAAACTCCAAACTCTGCATCTCCATTTCTAATATCAAAGCACTCTTCAGACCTCCAACTGCCTTCAGCTTTGTAGACCACAACACAGTTTCTCTCTTGGACTGGTTTCACACTTGGTCTTCAGCTTTCTTTGGCAGGTATCACACTACTCTGGTGTCTACAACATCTTGGGGTTTCCAAGGCAATCCAGGCCTCACCTTCACAGTTTCATGCAATGGCCTTTCTGGGCCTCCATGCAGGGCCACTGCTGACACATGCCTGGCCTCAGCAGCTTTTCTTAGTCATGGAAGAAGGTTTCATAACCCCTTTCTTGTATTTTTGACTCTAAAGCAGAAACACATGNCTGAAGCTGCTAAGTTCTGCTGCTTGCTGGGGCTGGAACATGGCCTCCTTCTTNAATTACATCTGGATCAGATTTCTGCTGATGGTTTCCTTTACTATTTAACCTTTTCTTTAACTCCTTTTCACAAGTTGGAAGCTTAGCTNATGGGGTCTTGCTCTGGGGTCACCACTCCCTTTATTTCACTTAGCATCAGGCTTTTCTTTACACCTTTACACATTTTATCTCCATGAACAAAGGACATAGCTCCATTCACTTCCTAGAACTCCTTTTCTCTNCAAACTATAAACTTTTTATTTTTCCCTGCTCAACTTGTTCTTTTTCATTATAGATCTGCATGAGAATGACCACTAATAACCACACAACAAAGTCAATACTAGGTTGTCTTGAAATCTCCTCTGCCAGTNCTATTAATCCAAAAACTCTTCAACTTAGCCTCAGGCAGATCTTTTTTTGGACAAGGACAGAAAACAATCATGTTTGCCAAAATATCACAAGAATGGTTTCTAGGCCACTTACTAATATTCTTCCCCTCTGAAACTTATTGAGCCAGGCTCCCACAGTTCAAATCATCCTCAGCACTGTCTTCCTCACTCCTACTAGTATGGCCCATAAAGCCTCACTTAATGCATCCAACTTCTTTTCTAGTGCAAAATTCCAGAGTCTTCCATATTCCTGCAACAAACAGTATGGTTAGCAATACCCCAATTCTGGTACCAACTTCTGTCTTAGTCAGTGTTCTATTTCTGTGAAGAGACACCATGCCCACAGTAAATCTTATGAAAAGCATTTAATTGAGTTTTGCTGAAAGTTTCAGAAGTTTAGTCTTATTNTCATCATGGTGGGGCCCATGGTGACATGCAGGCAGACATGGTGTTGGAGAAGTAGCTGAGAGTTCTACATCCAGATCAGCAGGCAACTAGAAGAGTGATACTGGGCCTGGCTTGGGCTTTTGAAATCTCAAAGCTCACCCCCGGTGAAATGCTTCTTTCTCTAACAAGTCCACTCCTCCTAATCCTTCTCAAGTAGTGCCACTCCCTGATAATTAAACATTCAAATATATGAGCCTAAATGAGCCATTCTTATTCAAACCACCACAAGTCCTAACGAGTATGGATGATTGTAGTGATTTTCCAATTTTTAATTTTAACTTCTCTACATTTGTAATCACACTGTCTTAGTTCACAGCATCCTTTAGGGCTGGACAGTTGTAAACAGTTGAGGTAACTTTCTGAGGTGGTTATGCTCTATCTACACACAGCATCAATTTACCAAACCCACACAGTTTTCTTTTACGTAGATTACACCTGGCAGTGCATCCATACAACGTTGTTACTTTGCCATCTGTTTTGAATATAAGTTGGACTCTGCAATAGCAGGGTGAGGTTCAGCCTGCCTTGGTGCAATTTCCATTTTTCATATCTTCCCATTTCCTCTCTGTGGTGGGTAGTGGGACCACTGANACAAATCATCATGGCCTAAGTAATTAAAGCAAGTAATTAATTAAAGCAAGCTTTTTTTATTTGTGTACATAGGCTGTCTCCCCCACTAAGGTTAGCATTGGATATGAAGAAGACAAGGGTTTTATAGAGCTCAGGGGTAGAGGGTTTCCAAATGGGGGTTTTGGTGGGAAAAATAGGCAAGATTACAGGGGCAGAACCTAAGTATAACAAGTTAGTTCTAATGACTTCCTGAGACAATAACATGGTTGNAAGGTGGGCATAACAAGGTTGTTATAACAAGGTAGCCATAACAACTCTTTTTAAACAAAGGTAGGGTTGCAAGATGGTTATTAACTTTTTGAAACAAAAACTTGATTGCCATTCCTGGAACAGGCAGTGCAGAACCATTTGTAGTTAAAGTTACAGGTGGGGCGTTGCCCAATCCTTGGGAAACACAGGTTCAGTCATAAACAGGAACGAACCTAGTTTGTCTTTACTAAAAGATGGCTTTAAGCCTAAGATGGAAGCAGGNTGGTTCTTCAAGTCCTCTAGTTATGTAGCAAGTTTTAACTTGATAAGCTGCACCAGATCATGTGATTGCTGTTCTGCATTCTTTTAAAAAATAATTGAGACTTCCCAGGAAGGTTGAGAGAGGGAGAGGAGTAAAGACAGGGGAGATAGAGGGGCTTGTGAGAGGAAGTGGGCACAGAGATGATTTAGGATGACAGTGACTAGCCACATTGTCAAGACTGTGGCACTAAAATGAGCTAGCAGAAGCAGCAGAGAGCGACAGAACACCACATGAAGGAAACCGAAGAAAACAGAGGACTAATGACAAGAATTGTATCTGGCTTTGGGTAAATGGGATGAAGGTTCCTTTTAGCCAGTTTCTCCACAGCAACTAAAAGGTGTTTTTGCAGATGAATCTGGAACAAATGGAGTAAAGGGAGCTGTTGCAGCACGAGAGCCATTGGGAGAACTTCTGTGGAACATTTTGTTTGGGTAGAGGGTAAAGTTCAGGAAGTAAAACATTCAAAACACAGAAGTCTAAGGAGAATCAGTGATCACATGAAGTGATCCAAGGAAGGAGCCAGAGTGGGAGGGAACCAGTAGNCCATACACAGGAGGAGGCTTGTGGTTGGATTCTCCCTGGTCCCTGTCTCTAGGCACCATCTCAAACTAGCTAGGTTTGTAGGCCTGGAAGCAGCATGTTCACAGAGGAGGGCACAAATGCCATCCTTAACAGTCATCAGATCTAGTCCTTTCAAATCTTGGAGTATGCAGCAGTCAAGGACTCCAGCTGGCCCTGAAGGATGTTAAGTTGATCCAAGCTGGTGAGGCAGAGTGGTTAATTGATGNGAAGAAGCTGTCAGTTCACCCATTTCAGTTCTGAGTCCTCAGAACAATAACCAGAGTGACAAGAAGAGGCATGAGTTGGGTGGCCCATGGTCCGTAACCCCTTTTAGCCATCACCCAAATTGCTTTCTGGGGTTAAGGAGCACTACTCTCTCTGGAACTTCTTCAAGCCTGACCAAAGGTAGAGGAGAAGGGCAGCAGTTAGAGTGCCTCAAAGAGGATCCATCCAAGGATGGATAGTAAAACATAACAGTTGGCAAAAACCCAAAACCCAAGCCAGGAGGTGATAACTGTACAACTTTGTGGGGAACATTAAGAAAATTTATACTCAGATTGACAGGAGTCAATATAACATAAGGTTAAATGCAATTGCACAACTGGCTGGACCATGTATCAGAGCTCTATAGAAGGATAAGGTAACTGTAATCAGCTGTTTGTTTACCCTAGAATCCTGAATAAGGAACAAGCAGCTGGAAGCTTTTGTAAGAGACATCAGAGTCAGCATCTAAGGAANGAATCTGAACAGAAAGTGTCTAAGCAACACTCCTTGCTTCCAAGTATGATGAATTTCATATATTTGTTTCAAACATTAGCAAACCCTGCTATTACTTAACGAACAACTCAGAGTCTCTTAAGTAAAACAAATTTCTTTTTGTTAGAAACAACTTGATATGGTGAAATTCTAAAAATTGAGACTATTACCTTAAATGACCATGTCTAGGATTTGAAAACAAGACTCACTACATATTATTGTTAACATAAAATTGTTATTCCTATATTCCAGGATTATACAGTAAATATGTTTTACACTGCCACGCTATGACGATTTAATTTTAAGTTGTATTCTCCCAAAGAAATGATTTTCAGTTTTCATATTCCCAGAGGCAGTGACTGCCTTTCTTTCTTCTCAAGCTCACTTCTCTAGAACACTCTAGAACACCCTATGTTACTACCTGAGTCAGTGACTGCCATGTCAAGAGTAAATGATTCATGTACTTACAAAGCTTACACTGAACAACCAGAAATTTTTTCTAAAATTAACCCTATTAACAGAACCTTAAAAAAATATAACTCTACATTCTTGTAGTAGAATATTTTAAGGTGTTACTTTTGTTTATGTTGCATTTGTTTAACTCTGTGAAGCTATGATACTGTGCCTGTCTGAAACACCTGATGGTCTAATAAAGAACTGGCCAATAGCAAGGCAGGAGAAAGGACAGGTGGGGCTGGCAGGCAGAGAGAATATATAGAGGAAGAAATCTGGAAAGAGAGATCTAGGATCTAGCAGCCAGAGAAGGAGGAGGACATCAGGGGCCAGACACCAACTACATAACCAGCAAGCCATGGAGTAAGAGTAAGATTTACAGAAGTAAGAGAACAGGGAAAGCCCAGAGGCAAAAGGTAGACAGGTTAAATTAAGGAAAGTGGGCTAGAAACTAAGCCAAGCTAAGTCTGGGCATTCATAATTAAGAATAAGCTTCCATTTGTGATTTATTTAGGAGCTAGGTGGTGGACCTCCCAAAAGAGTAAAAAACAACCAACAACAAATATCAGTAATAATAATATTGATCAGGTGTTTCAGACAGGCACAGTAACACAGCTGCNCAGAGTTAAACAAATGCCACATAAATNAAAGTCACACACCTTAAAATATTCTACTACAATTCTCATTCCATAAACTCAACCAACAGATGGAAGCAGTCAGTCATGTCAAATCTATTATAAATAATTTACATGTAACATGGGCTGAGTTGACAAAGAAGGCTAAAGTTTAGCTCTTTACTCCTTCAATGGACAAATCTCTAGCCCACCACATACTGATATCAGCCAGCCTATTTCTTAGCANCATTCTATTTAAAAATAGATTGATTGTTTAGAGGCATAATTAGTAAGGCAAGGTAACTAAATTAAATGATCTTTAACAAATACTAGCTTTTGGAATTTCTAAGAAAATAAACATCCATAAGCATCACTCTGCACTGAGAACAGCAATGCCTCTTTTGGACTCAGGCACATTCAGTGCAATGACCTCAGGATTTATTTTAAAGCATTGGCTAAAACAAACAACAGCTTCATTGCCAAAGACCTTATACTCCACGTAGGCTTCAAGATAAGAGTACAGGCACTGGCCCTGGAGCTCTCTCTATGGGTAGAGACTATATTATGTTCTCAAGGCCCAGGTTGGGGAGANTCTCCTTCAACTAAGTCACCTCCTCCTGAAGAACCTGAGGGCTTGGGACACTACTTAACAGAATCATTTGTTGATTNTANAGGTACAAAACTAACTNTCAAAGATACTACTTGGATATTCTGACTTATTTTCCCAAGCTTGTGAGTTTGATTACAGAATAGCACTTGCAGCTTCCTTTAATTGAGGACCATGGGTGGTTAGGATGTGGACCCTGGAATTAGCTTGTGCTAAGAAGAAGAATGGAAATCTGAAGAACGGAAATCCAGGGTGAAGGCATAGCCAATTGAACTAGCATGCAGGTCCCATATCAGGTGGGTGGTAGGCTTAGGTACAAGGTTTCTCTGTTCACAGCATCCTCATAAATCAGCTATGGAGGCACTGAAGGTAGAGTGATTGCTATTTGTCTTTCTGTTGTTGGAGACATTGAGGATGTGGGTGCAGACTCTAAGATACTCCACTGGACAAAGGAATCCATCCCCTTGTCATGTGAGACTTGAGTGGTTAATCTGTCCTGTAGACAAGAAGGAGGTTTTGGGTTGGCCTATAGGGCTGGAGCTGGTTAAGCTTACACAGCCAGAGCTTGGAGGCCTACACAACCAGAGACAGAAGCAGGACTTTTTTCCCCCATGTATCCTTATCCTGTAATGAGACTAGCATGCAACTTAACTCTGGTAGGATTGTGCTCTATCCAAGCAAACTTGTGCTTCATGCAAGGGAACAACTTGGGCCTGAGGACATCCTGCCATGCAAGTACATTGTAAATTTAACCCATTTTACTCAAGCATTCAATTTTTCATAATCAGTTTTTTAAAATATACCTGATTTGGATATTATTTTATATTAAACAAACTTTAAGTTTACTTTAAACCTGTTTTGAGTTACTTGCTTTAGGCTTAATTTTGGTAACAAATATAGAAGTTTATATGATGGGAGATAAAAGAAGTCTATATGATAGGAGATAAAAATTGGTCTCTCCCTAAGCTTATCTCTGTAAATAAATTGAATTTGTACTTAGCATGACTATAAACATAGTTTGGATCACATTAAATAATTTTATAATTAATAATTCGATCATTAACTTACAGGTCTTAATTATCTTTAACAGTTTACAACAAGTTGGAAACTTTTATAAGATTGAGACTTTATAATTTTGACCCTGTTAAGTTTGAGCCTTAAAAAAATTGAATTGATGATCCTTTAGCATCAAAACAAAACTTTAAACCATAGATGCAGTCCACAGAGAGACCAAGGACATCATTTTCCTGAACCTTTTATAGTGTACTTTTATAAAATACCAGTTTATATATGACTAGTTTTTCTAAATAGATAAATTGTAACACAGTTAACAAAGACATANTGCTTAGACATACATCTTGAAGTCAGTTTCTGTTAGCCTGAATAAATTACAACCTTACAAATTTATAAACCTTAATCATCAAACATGTTGCTCCTCAGTCCTATTTTCCTAATCCAAATATCTTGGAGGCCTGCTGTTTCCTCCTTAATGTAAGGGAAAATAAAATAAAATAAAGCAAACTGTCTTGGAGGCCTGGTGTTGCATCCTTTGTTTAATCAAAAAGAGATGNTAAGCAGAGGGCTCAGTAGGACTAGGAGTTTTATGGATGCCACCATAGTTGGTTTATACCATGTGATCACATTAAGGAAGATGGCAGTGAAGCCACATGGCATTCTCTCTATAACCTTAGTGAAGATGGTGGTCAACCACATGATTGCTTTCACCCTGTTGAAGTCATCAACCAGGATGGCAGCAAGCCACATGGTTATCTACTCAAAAATGAACCCACCTTTTTTTAAAAATTATTTTTACAGATTCTTTCTAAATCACACCCAATAAACTTACAAATCCTAAAATAGAGAAAGTTAAAGTTTACATTTTAACAAAACCTTCAAAGATAGTCAATAAAACTTAGGAAAGGANGCATTCAGAGAACTAAACAATCTGTGATTACATCTTGTCATTTGTAACCTCTGTTGAAATAGGTTATCTTTTAGCTGTTCTCTGGCACATAGTGTCTTTTCCTAGGATGTTCTGTTTTTCTTCTTTCCCTGTCACAGAGTCAGGTGGCCTTTCTGACCCAGGACAGGGACTTTGGAAGGAAATTTTAGACAAACATGCTTGGGTCTGGAGTGAACAGGCCTGCCAAATACCTTCTCCAGAGCCAGCCTTCTCAGTAGAGTAGAACAGCATGAAACAAGTTTTCAAAATTATTCATACACCAAAGACATTTGGATCTCTGTAAGACTGAACCCAGTGATCTATATATCCATAACCAGTGTGTGTGTGTGTGTGTGTGTGTGTGTGTGTGTGTGTGTGTGTGCAGATGGGGTAGACAACCTGAAATGTTTAATGTATGTATTTTAGGAATGGTAAAGATATGAGCAGGATTTTCCAGTCTTGGAGAGGCAGAAGGCAAAGAGTTCTATGGCATCTCAGTTAGGAACTGTAAAGATCCAAGTTTGAAGGCTCAGCACAAATGGCAGGCACTCTGGCTTTGGGTGAGGCTGCAAGCCAGAGCCATGAAAAAAGGTTAAAGTGAACTAAATGTATGTAGAGTTCAAAGAAGTGACTGGCTGAGAGTAACCAGTAGCCCTGCCAGGCCCTCTTGGGACTCCACTGGGTTTACACAGGATGCCAATAAAGCTCCCTGAGCCAGAGGCTCCATCTGCCAGACTTGCCACCATTCATGGAGGGAGAGAAGCTGGTAGCATGTGTGTTCACAAGAGATCAGGTCTCCAGGAGTAGGCAAGAACAGAAAGGAAGTCAAAAGATCCTAGAGAAAAGGCTGCTGGTGGTGGGGCTCCAGATGCCATCCCAGGTTTTGGCACCATTATGTTACATTCTGAGGTAGCTTAAAAGACATGGAAGGCAGAAAGAAAGAGGCATCTGACTTGAGGTAGGCAGGGCCAATGTTTATCCACAGCAAGGTGTCATATTTTCATCCATAGGCTAGGAATGCCTATGGAAAAAGATGGCTGTGACCCTTTATAGGGGCATAAAATGATGTCACCATATTTTCTACCATTGTCCCTCCTTTTCAGCCACAAGGGAACCTGGGAAATGTAATCTTTTAACAGGAAATGACCACCAAGTCCATTTTAGGGGTCTTGGCTAATTTTATGTCAGCTTGACACAAACTAGAGTTATCTGAGAGAAGGGAACCCCAGTTAAGAAAATGTCTCGTTTATTGATCAATGGAAGATCAGTGGAGGAAGGCCCAGCCCNTGGTGGGTGGTGCCATGCCTGGCTCCTGGTCCTGGGTTCTATAAGAAAGCAGGGAGAGCAAGCCATGAGAGGAAGTCAGTAAGCAGCACTCCTCCATGGCCTCTGCATCAGCTCCTGCCTCCAGGTTCCTGTCCTGTTTAAGTTCCTGTCCTGATTTCCTTTGATGATGAACAGTGATNTGATGGTATAAGCCAAATAAACCCTTTCCTCTCCAACTTGTTTTTTGGTCATGGTATTTCATTCATCGCAGCAATAGAAACCCTAACAAAGACATTAGCACTGGATATCCTGGTCAACATTCCATCCTCTTCTTTATGTCCACTATAAGCTATTAGGTCATTTCTTCAAAATTTTCTCTTTCTGGGAAAAAAGGGGGATGGGTTATTTTCCCAAAGTACAAGTCAAAATTTCATATCTGGACATTATATGACAACCACCATGAGAAGGCTGGCTAGGATGTACATCCCTCTCAGAGTTCTTGAGACCCATGTCAATGCCTCATGTGCTGTCCAATAGTACTCCTGACTTTCCCATTTAGTGCGCTGGTGGAAAATGCAATGCACATGTGATTTTCCACAATGCAAGGCCACCATTACCTCATTCTTCAGATCTTCTGGGTGTGTTAGATGGAAGGTCAAACTGCATAAGGATTTATGGGTGAAGGCCTCTGATCTGTCTTTGAAAGGAGAAAGAGACAGCTACCCCCTCCCTGCTTCTAAAAAGTATTTTCTGACCTAAGTTTGAACTAAATGGGAGAGAGAGTAAGGTCAGAATGATAAGTCTATTCTGGGCTCAGCAAAAACAGGATACAGAAGACATAAATCTCAGTTGACCATAGATTGAACTCTGTGGGAATAGACCCAATATCCTGAACGCAGCAAAAACAGGACATAGGGAATGAAAAATTTATGCCTCTATAGATACCCTGTATGCTTTTAGAAAAACCTCACCCCTAGCCCCNCTTGGTATGTAATCTTCTACATGTAACCCTTTTCTATATAAGTCACTTGAAACAAAGGGCAGGGCTTCTTCCCTCTCTCAATGAATTGAGTAGTTGGGATGGGGTCCCTGGCCAGAACCTCAATAAACAACCCCCTGTGTGTTTTGCATCGGGTAATGGCTCTGTGGTGGTCTTGCTTGGGGGTCTTGTGACGCAGGTCCTACATCTTCCTGAGACAATGACAAAGCCAGCCAGCAGCACCACACTCCAAAGAGACTGGAGGGAGGAAAGGGCACTGAGTCCCTGCCAAGTCAGCTGCTGCCCCTTCCTNGAGATTCGAGGGAACTTTCCTGTGTTTCAGAACAGACCCTGTGGGACAGAAATCCATGGAACCCTGAGAGTTGAATTGTCTGGAGGTGAAAACTGTAAGAGTAGAGGAGTGGCTGCCAGTTCAAGGAGTCTTTTAGGAGGAGTGATGAAATTCCAGAATCTCCAGAATCTCAGAGAGGAAGGGGCCTTGTGACTATTCTCATACAAATCCCCAGCAGTTTGGGGACATTTCCCTGAGGTTGCCCCAGTTTTCTCTTTGAAATGAAGATGGAACAATTGGCTTAGAGCTTGAGTTAGTTTTCTTTGAAGATTTTTTTTTATTATGAATGTTACATTTTTCTTCTTTAAAATATATATATTCTTTTGCTGTGATACACCAAGACCAAAAGCAGCTTGGGGGGCAAGGCTTTATTTCATCTTGCTTCCTGCAAGTTGAAATCAAGGCAATAGCTCAAACAGGAAGCTTAGTGGAGGAAAGCTACTTCCTGGCTTGTTCCCCTGGCTTGCTCAGTTTGCTACACAGCCCACCTGCCTAGGGATGGTACCACCCACAGTAGATTGCACCTCCCACAGCCATTAGCAATTAAGAAACTGCTTCAAAGATGTACCCATTGGCCAATCTGGTGGAGGCAAGTCTTCAGTTGAAGTCTCTCTTCCTGTGTATGTTATTTGACAACCAAGATCAGCTGTCACAATTGCTCTAGGACATTTCCCCTAGAAGATTCCTTCTGAAGAGGAAGACAACAAAATAAATTTTGTTGTAAATTTGCACCCTTGCCAACCTGTGGTGGCTGCAGCTGCTGCTGCTTCTTCAGCTGTTACAACTTATGTCGACCCAAGTATTTGCATCCCTGTGAGCTATGTAGAGTTGTGTAGCTACATTCACCTCCTTAAAGGCCCCAGCCACCCCCAGATTGTTTTTCTGTCTTGTTCTCTCTATCTCTTGTTCTCTCTCTGTCTTGTCCCTCTGTCTGTCTCCCAGTCTCTCTGTCTCTGTCTGTCTGTCTGTCTCTCTCAACTCTATACCACTCTGAGATGGCCTTTTGTACCCCCCACATTCCCCAATAAACTTCTTGCAAGAGATCTGTTGCATGCTGTGATCTCTTAGTGGCTCACCTTGGCCATGCCACTGGAGGTACCCTTTCTGGTGTTTTATCATTACATTGCCTGTAACTTTTCAACCCTCAGATGTCTGAGACAAATAGGTACCAGCTGCCAGCTGGGGAACAGAGTGCCCTAGTGCCTCCTGCTTTATCTGTCACTCTTTGATGAGTACTAAGCACACCTTGTTGATAAACCTAGATCTACCCACATTCTAGAACCAGGTGCTCCCCTAGCCTGCCTTCAGTGAGTGACTCAGAGCTAACGGCCATGTCGACACCAGCCATCAAATTTGACACATTTCCACTGTTGCCACAAGTCTTACACCTTTTATAAAGCTTGTGCCTTCATGGTCTGCCCCCTTCTTTTCCATCCTTGCTCAGAGGCAGCCTTTTGTATACCCCTCAATAAATCTCTTGCATTGGGTCTATTGTGTGGTGTGATCACCTCAGACAGAAACTTGACCATAATGATTCTTAAATAAATAAATGAAAAAAAGAAGTCTTGTTTTTAGTTTTTTAAAAAGTTTGTAACTGAGAAGCAATTGTGTATCCTTTCTCAGACTTTTAGCTAAGAGCAAGTAGAAGAGCAACTTAGTGTATTTCTGGGATGAAAATTGTGTTTTGATATTTGGGCACACCATGGATGGATCAGATCTAATTTTTAACTGTGCTCATAATCTCAAGTATTTTATCATTTTGTTGTGGTTAATGTCAGATCCAAAAGAAACCCAGGACAAACAACTACTATAAAGCCTATTAGCATACCAAAGTCCACATTGGCCTCTGGGCTCACTCAGTACCTGTGGCTCTTCTCTGCTCTTCTCACCCCTCACACCTCGCCTGTACCCTAAACCTCACCAGACAAGGGGCTCTACTTCTTTNCCCCCAGCTTCTCTCTTCTTAGGAGCTTCATTTGGGCCTCTCCAGTTCTGGGGCACATGGTGTGATTCTGCACCGTCCATGGTACCCCTAAGCACATCAGCAGGAGGTGTCCTTTGCTCAAGTCCTGCACTCAACCCAGAGTGTCCTGATTCCTTTCTTCTGCCTTAGTTTTTAAAGATCATGTGTCCTTGCTGCATCTTCAACTGACAAGGCTGTCAATCCATCACACATCCTTGGTTCTATGCGCTCTGGAGGCNTGAGTGGGAAAGTGCCCAGGACGTTACTGCATGCTCCACATTCCTTAGCGTGAGCTGTGGCATTCATCAGGCATTGCAGAGCTTTTCTCATCAGGTCCCAAGGGGCTTCTTTTCCTTCTCATGTCCCCACATTTCCCCCTGTATTTCTATCCTGCTTCGTAATTGTTAGGTCTCAAACCCAGGACAAATGGCTAACTGGGGGGCTCATTAACATATCAAAGCAGACTCTAGCTGCCTGGATCTCTCTGCATCACTGAAGTAGAGGAGTGTGGAAGGATGGTAAGAGCCAAGAGGATCGGAGAGTTTGCTGTAAGATTGTGTCTCCTAGTAAATGTAGAAGCTACNCTCAAAATCTCACCAGCATGACTGCCTAAGTGTGAGCTGAACAAAGACGACACCAATAGACACACTAACATGGAAAAAGGAGGTCTGTGAGGCCTTAAGCCAAGACACAGAACCACGGGTGACTAAGGAATGGTGAGAGCAGGAGAAACCATCTTCCCCATGGGGGAGCCCACCTGTTGGTTGTCCAGTACCAACTGGTCTGCCCTGCAAACATACATACAAGTAACATACTGAGCAGGTTGTGTTTATAGGTTTAGGAACACACACACACACACACACACACACACACACACACACACACACACACACCCTACCACCACCAGCAGCAGCAGCAACAGCAAAAACACTTTGAAGATATGCCATGATCAATTTAAGGTCCTTGAGATGGGGAAGAGGTGTTGAGTCATCAGGGAAGGTTGGGTGTAGTCACAAAGACCCTACAATCAAGATGGAAGAATATCAGAGGCAAGGACAAATATGTAAACACAAAAATCAACATTTGAATCACACTATGGCTGTGACAAATGAGTTGAAGAATGTAGGCTGTGATTGTATCTTCCATCAGAAATCCTAGAAGGGACCCAATGGTTCTGACCCCCTTTGTGATTACAGCCTATCTGTAAGATGATAGTGCTGTGTTGTTTTACACTTGTAAACAGCNTCACAGTAATACAAAATTAAGAGTTCTCTTGGGGAGGTTATTGAGGGAGCACAGTTCTGTCCTAGTTGAATTTTAATCAGTTATGAAGACAAAACAGTGGATTGGAGCCAATTCCCTAAACTGCTTCCTTGCTTGCTTTCTTAGGGAGCTAAAGGAGGGTGTGCTTCTTCATAGGGAGCGTGTAAACTCTGGAAGGCAAAGAACTTAACACAGTGAGCATTCATGCAGGACATACATTTTAGAGGATGGATCTATAACTGTGGCATTTAACTTGGGTCTACATTTGTACATCTTAATGGTGTCCCCAAGCTGTACCCACAGTATTGGCATGCAGTTGGTATATAATACACTTGGCCAAATTTTGTGTCCCATCCATCACTTCATTCCAGAACCTAGTATAGTCTCTGACATACACAGTGGTTGAAAAAGTGGGATTCTGGCTAAACA